>JBBPCX010095661.1:10983-23992 GCA_037974365.1 Hydrocynus forskahlii | reverse complement strand
TTATGTGGTGACTGCCACATCACACAGACACAGAGCGACACAAGACACCAGAATAATGTAAAATAAAAGTAAGATAAAGTACTATAATAAAATAAATAAAATAAGTCTAATAGAAGTCTAGATAGAATCTAATAAAAATCCGAATAAAAAAATAAATACAATCTGAGTAAAAATAAAAATCAGTGGAAATAAAAACAACCATAATATGAATGAGTAGTAATATTGCACATAGAGTAGTAATATTGCACATGGATATTACAGTAATTAAGTGATTTAGCACCATGCGGAGGACAGCATACGATATTGCACATAATATTTGGTCCTGGTAAGAGCATTGCATAGCATTGCACATAGACTGTTGCACATCACAGTAAAAATAATGCACATAGTCTTCCACATAATTAAACCCGTAATAAGAAAATAGCAGCAGCGGGCTGTTGCACAGATTATTGTGTGGGTGAGGAGTTGTAGAGTCTAATGGCAGTAGGAAGGAAGGACTTTCTGTGGCGTTCTGTGGAGCACCTTAAGCTGGTCAGTCTGTGGCTGAAGGTACTTCTCATGTCGTTCACCACCCTGTGGAGTGGGTGGTCTACATTGTCCATGATGGACTGCAGTCTGGTGGGTGGCAGAGCTGAGGAGCAGTTGGTGGCCCTAACAGTGGTAGGGGGCTGCAGTCAGCCTCCATGACAGTGCTTATGCATGCCAGCCTTGAGCGCACTGGCGCTCTTTTGGTCCTCCCGCTGACCCATAAGCCTGTTCCCACACTAGCGCATGGGTCCCACAGTCCGTGTATTTTTTTTTTGTTTTGTGCCTCCGCCTACCCCTCTTCTGCCCTTGGTAAGGGTTTTAGGGTGCCCTGTGGGGCACCGTAAGGGGTGCGGGGTACTGTTAGGGCTGGGTTTTTGGTTATGGGTCTTTTATTTTGAAATAAGTGGATGTTTGTGTCTTGTGTCACTGTGTCACCTGTTCTGTGTATTAGTTTAAGTGACTGGGTCTTTTGATTGGTTTTTGTCTGAGAGTTTGGTATTTAAATTCTTTGAGTTTGAGTTTTATTTGCGGATCAACCCTCACCCTACCCTGATGTTTCCTGCACAAGACCCTTTCCTTATGTATGTACTGTGTGGTGTTTTTCAGTTAGGCCCTTGTGCCTTTTTGCTTTGATTTGTAGGGTCTGTATCTTTTATACTGTATTAAACCATCAAAAGAACCTGCATTTGTGCCTCGCATCACACTCCCCGAGCACCCGACATGACACTTTTGTGGATTTGGAGAAGGCTTAAAACAATATTCTCCTGGGTGGTGCCAGGTTATTTTCTACAAACTATTACGTCTTTTCATCCTTTGTCACTGCACTTAGTTCCAATGCACTCCACCAGGTCTACTTTTTGCAAGTTTTTATAGGATTTTAAGGTGGATTCAGTGGTTGGAATATGTCCAGTATGGCAACGCAGAGCTCAGGACCGCTCATTTTCTATTTGCTGGTGACAGTTATTTTTTGGCTTCTTTGAGCTAAAATGATCCATGCATTCGAGTGGTTTGCAGTTGAACATGAAACATGAGAATCAACACCTCCAGATCTGTGTCCATGCTTTGTGACTTGCCTATTTTGAGTTACAGAAAGAATGAGGTCACAAAAATGAGTTTTTCTCTGCAGAAAGAATTTCACATTGTTCACACTGTTTGCTGTGTTGTGGTTCACATGTGACTATGAGGGGCCACTTTACATTATCTGATATTGTTAATGAACCTTTACAAGATGCCCGTTTCCACTTCAAAATGAAAATTATGAATGCAGCTTAGTCATAATGATCTGGTTGTATATATTCACACAGGGGCGTCTGAAGCATTTTCCGTGAAAAAATCCACTCCATTAAATCGATAGAAGAACACACACACCACTGGAATCAGCTCGGGTTTGCCTCCAACTCACCGCATGCGAGTGAAGTGAATCGCAGTGCACAGACAGGCTGCTTGGATTTCCAGTGGTGTGTGTATTCTTCTATCGATTAAGTGGAGTGGATTCAACAGCGCTGGGTGAGCTAATTATTTATGTTAAATGTGGAGGGATCCAAACGAATAATTCTGAAATGTGAGGGGGACACGTCCCCCTCCGACTGAATGGCGACGCCGCCCGTGTATTCACACATTATATACTGTAAGTTAAGTGATTGTTGTCATATATAAACAGCATAGACACAGGCGTTCAGAGTCTAGAGACAAATTATTTTAAATTGTTCAAGGTTAGTATTTTAATATTTTTGCAATATTTTTTGCTTAACCCCACCTGTGCCTGTGACTGAAGAGCTAAAATCACAACTGGATCAGGCTCAAGCGAACTACAAGAACGCAGTAAAAGATCTTGAATCATTCAAAGGTGAGTTGACCCCACTTTTTTTATGAATGTAGTAGATTGTATGTTGTCTATAAAATCTGAATGCATTAGAAACTGTACTGAAAGTCCCAATGGTTACCCATAGCTCAAATGGGTTCTGTATTTGCAATTTTTAGACAAGCTGAATGGGCTTACCACAAAAAGTGTCATAAGAGTACAAGAGTCCATCGAATCTACCACTCACTAAATAAAACTTCAGCACTCACGAAAACCTTGATTCTTAACATAAATGAAACAGGGCTGTATGTTCCTGATCCAACCTGAACTTTGAGCTGTAGCGGATGTTATTGTATGATTTAAAAGAGTGGACCCTAGGTGATGACTCGAGGCCGCTCGCAGACGGTCGGTTAAGCCAGTCTGTCTGCTGCCTGACCTCAAGAGATGAGAGCAGCACCCTCCCGTGAGAGGTGGATACCGTCCAGGGCTAAGAGTCCAGGCTTGCCCTCGAACATGGACCAATTGTTAATCAAACCTACATCCAGCAATTCAGTGCGTAAAGCTAAGCCTCAGGGCCACGCCACATTTGGATGGGGCCAAAACATATTATGGCATCGGACATAGTTTGGGCTTACAGTATTTACACACTTCAACACTACTGTTAGTGACCTCTGACTGCCACAGTCGAATGTCATTAACCCCTTCCCTCTCATATTTATGGCTAGCTAACAGCTTCAGGTTCCATACACTCTCTGGCACCCTGGCTCTCAGTAGACACATAAGAGTAGCAGGTGCTGGAGCCCCTAAAGGAGTAGCTCATTTCACGTACTGAATAATTGAACCAGGGCACTTCTCAGCGGCCACCTCACTAAGCGCAAACCTGTTTGACACATGAATGGGAGGAGGAGAGTGGAGCTTGCTCTGAGACGTGGAGCTTGCTCTCCTGTTCATTTTCCCATTCTGTTGTCTCCAACAGAAGACTGTCAGAAACGTGTACTGTGTGAAGAAGGGTGGAGGTCCTTAGGTATAAAGTGTTATTACTTCTCCACTGAAAAACTGAACTGGACAAACAGTCGAGACCACTGTGCTGAGAAAGGAGGTCATCTGGTAATAATCACCAGGCAACTTGAGCGGGTGAGTCTAGAGGACTGGCGTTAATTTTTAGTTATTATTAACTAGCTGAAATGTTTCTACTGACCTGAACTCGTGCTTGCGTCATCACAGTATCCACACTACTGGTAATTTCTAATAACCTCATTGTTACTTTATTCAATAGGCATTTTTATATTTTCACACTAATGAACCTCACTGGATCGGGCTGAGCGACTTGGAGACGGAGGGAAAGTGGATGTGGGTGAACAACCGGACCCTGAATGAGACGGGTGTAGAGTAAGAGCCTTGTTCTCTCACACAGTTCCCACACCACTCTTGATTTAACTTTTTTATATAATTTACATTGAAATGGTGATGGTGGATCAGGAGAGTTTAATGAAGAACACACTGAGGAAATGTGAATGAAGCATCGAAAGCTATTTGAGTGCTAATGGCTCTCCTTAGTGGAGTGAGCGTGATTATTATTGTTATCATTTTTTTACATGTTTTAACATGTTGTTAACCCAGATTCTGGCATGAGCGGGAGAATGAGCCAGATGAGCCTGATAACTGGAAACAGGAGGACCCTACAGGAGAGAACTGTGCAGCTCTGGGGACTGACGGTGTAGATACACATGTGTGGTTTGATGATTCTTGCGGTAAACTGAAAAAATACATCTGTGAAAAGTAAAACTTGAGCTTATTACAGCCATAAAAAGAAAGAGCAAATTTTGTTTAAAATGAATAAAAGAGTCATATTTACATTTATTCATTAGAAAATATATTTTGTCAGCCGTGCTTTCACGATGTTATCATTGTCCTGAAAATCTTCCTCTCTGGAGAATTCAGAACCAACACAGATCCAGTTTCTTTTTTTTATTTGAATGTTCTGACTTTAAAGTTGCTTATGATTTCCATATAATCTATGTATGATTTACATGATTGTGTTTGATCTATGTATGATTTACATGATTGGTCAGAAATGTGTGTATATGTGTGCCTGTTTCAGTGAGTGTTTCCTCCTGTAAGATCCATTTAAAAAGTAGTAAAACTGCACTGCTGATTAATATAAGTATTCTGTCAATATTCTGTCAATATTGTTTAATATGTATCACTCCTGGAGTGAGTGAGTGTCAGTCTAGACCCTGGACTCCATCTTCATGTTCAGGTGTTTAATTTCATTATCAGGTGCTTCATCACTGTACCGTTCAGGGTAACATTCACGCTGAGAAGAACATCAGCTCATCTTTCCAGAGCCCATGCTGATTTCCCTACCAGGTCTCACCATTCCATTGTTAGGAAAGCTGTTACTTCCTGTGCTTAGACAGTGTAAGTTCTCTCACAATTTAAGTACCACATTATGTTAAAGTAACAAAAGTCTTGCTAGAGAAACTATTTTAGATTACTGTGTGGCCAATGCCTTGCGTGTTAGTCGGACACAGTCCTTAGTGTTGTATGCAAGTAACAAATCTGCTCAAATCTCTGGAACACGTTTTTGGTGTCCCCTGACTACAAAAGGTGAGTGGTGTGTTCCCCAATGTTCATCACCCTCTACAGATTGCAGAGGTTTGTAAGACTGCACTGTGTTGGACTCTCTTTATAACCTGCTGAAAAATGGGCCCCCCCCAGACTGTATATTTCACACCCTGCTTCATTATCTGGATCAGGCGTGTTGGATCAGGGTGCAGCTGAATTCTGCAGGTTTGTACATCTTCAGGACCTGAACCCAGCACTCTTGGTCTTCAGTCTGATGAGAGATTATCTGAATTTGAGATCAGTTCTTGGCCACTAGAGGACAGCATGTGTTCATGGAGTAGCTTTTATCCTGCTGTGCTTCAGAAAGTTTTTGATCAAAGTTATTTGTAAACACCTTAATACTAGGTGTATTATCGTGGCCATTTTGTCAAATCTCATGATTCTTTATCATGATCATTTTAATATAATTGATAATAGTATAATTTAATTATTCAGAATATGTATTTAATGAATTGAATTATTGTGCCTATAATTTAGTTATTTGTATGTTTGGTAATTAGTCTGGTAAATAGTTTGGTCACTCCTATGTCTGGTAGGTCTTGACCCAAGAATTGGTTTGGTAGTCAAATGTCCGTTGGTGTTACTGTGGGGAAAAATACAGATTTTTTTGACAACTTTCCAACTTTTTACAAATTAGAATTTGTTTCGTTTACCTTTGTATTTATTATGAATTATCAAGGCATTTTGGTTCATCTTTTTGTGTGCAAATAAATGTACTATATTTTTGGAAACAAAAATATGCGTGTGAAAACTACCACTTGTTCATGCTAACCACGGCTTTAGTTTGGAATCACTTTAACTTGGAATTTGAAATAACTTGGAAAGGCCGATACATGTATGATGTTGCATATTATTTTCTTAATATGGGTATAATTGACATGATTTCCATATCAGAAATGTGTGCCTGTTTCAGTGAGTGAGTACTCCTGTAAGAACCATTTAAAAAGTAGTAAAAGTTTCGCTTAACAATATAAGTATGATCTGTCATTGTTTTAATATGCACACTCCTCTGTGCGTGCGTGCGTGTGTGTGTGTGTGTGTGTCTGTGTGTGTGTCTATACCTGTCTGTGCCCACCCTGACATCATTATCAACATCATCACTGTCTTCATGTTCAGGTGTTCAGTGTCAGTCTCTGGTACTTCATTGCCAATGGCAGCTGCTAGTCTTTCAAACAGGGGAAGCTCATTTTAGGCCTGCATCATGAAATTTGTTACATTATTGTTACATAAATTCTGGCCTCTGTTCCTTTTTCAGAAAATGGTTTGACCCTGTCGTACTTCATCCACCTGGGAGCAGTCTTAAAGGGAGCAGTCTTAACACTTCCAGTCAGCCAGTTCATACTCGGAGAACTGAAAAGACCTGTCATTTTTCCCTGATTTTTGCTCCAAACCAGTCTTGGGCGTTGGTCTGCCCTGTTGTTTAATTTTGAGTCTCTCGTCGTCAGGAAGATTATTAAATGGCTTTGCCAAAATAATATTACAATAACAATAATGTCAACAATGCTATGCACAGCTTGCTAGCGGGCTGGTTTCCCTTCCAAGAGCTCCTTCAATGATATGAAACAAGGAGCAAACTCAAGAACGCTGTAATTACGTTTTTATTTAAAGAATTTTCTGTACAAATGGAAATTGTCTATATCACCAGCAAAACTACACACCAGCAGGTTGTCTCACGACTTCTCTCGCAGATCCGACGGGACTGAGCATGAATCTAAATCATGCTGTCAATCAAAAAGGGGTTCCGCCCTTTAGACAGCTCCTCCAATCATCATGCAGCAGCCCAGCGTCCCGGCCCGCCCACTTCTCTATTCACTCCCAGAGAAGCTGAGCTTCCGTGGAAGTGACGATTTTGGTGCATTTATCCAATCACTGTCCAGCTTTTCTGCAGTGAGCCACGCCCTCTGTGCCTCCATAGAGACACGCCCCTCTGTGCCTCCATAGAGCTCCAGTGAAGCTGCGCTTCAGGAGGTTTAATGCACTGTGCTGCACGGACTTGTATGACAAGAAAATCGCGTCAAACAATCTACAATAAATACCTGATTCTGAAGGAGCTATTCATGAAGTTGAACTCGATCTGAAAGCAATATAAATACGACATATTTGTGCATTTATTTTCTGACATATTAGAGGAAGCGGAGCTTCCCTTGTAGTCTTTGAGCTGTTCGTCGCTGTACCCTTCAGGGTAACGTTCACACTTTAAAGATAGCTCATCTTTAAAGAGCCCATGTTGTTTTCCTTACCACATTCTATCACAATCAAACAAGTACAATGAGCTTATAGTTAGGAAAGCTATTGTTTCCTGTGCTGAAACCAGCCATAAAAAACATGAAAATATATAAACTGCAAACTGTATAATTTTACTTAATTGATTTCTGATACATTAGATTTTAAACCAGCTTCTATACAATAACAGCACCATGGATAACATTGTGCTCTCTGAGTTCAGCTGAATGCAGGGTGAATAAATGGGGGAATGCAGGTAAGATTTTTCTACTGAATATAAAGAAAGGCTGATTTTCAGATAAACAGTTCAAGTCTCCAGCAGGGGAGTTTTTTAGCAGGTCAGCTCATAGCTTTCTATTTGTTTGTTTTTTTTGCTTATGCATCAGCATTCCCTAAAATATGAAAAATCGTTCTGGTTTCTCCCACTTTTCTGGAACTTAACTGTTTCTGTCTTAACTGTGTGTCTGAAGCAGTGCTGAGTTTCTGTTTGCCTGAATGTCAAAAGCTATGCTGCATTAAGCGTCTCCTTTATTTGCATTTTTGTCAAAACTATTGAAATCACATGTACCTCCTGCGAGTGCATCACCCCACATTGGCTAGCTAGCACCATCACAATAACAAGGGGTTATTGATTGGCAGGAATTCATTATAAGCAATAAAATATTAGTTAACACAAATGCATCAACTGGCTTGGTTCTGCTATTTTGAAAGTGACTATTCTGTCATATGTGACCACACCACAGCACAAAACAGCATGAAATTCTTTCTCTGCATTTAACCCATTTACCAAGTGAAGCAGCAGACAGCCAGTAACACAGCGCCTGTGGAGCAGTGTGTGGGGACGGTTCATTGTTTAAGGGTAGCACTCCTAGCAGTCCTAGGATTCAAACCCACGACCTTCTGATCGCAGGGGCAACACTCTAACCACTAGGCCACCAGCTGCCCCTTTTATTTCATATTATGTGAGTAAAAAGAAATACCAATACATCTACCCTCCCCTTTACATTATTTACAAAATGTCACTCTATGTGAATAATCCTGTGGAGTCTGGGCTTGAATGGTGCCAAAGGAAAGAAATAAAGAAAAAACTAAACTCTCCTGTCTCCAAAAACAAAACTACTTCCTACTAAAAAAGGAGAAAGGACAGTGGTTGGCACCTGCATGATGCACAAGAGGATGCCCCTTTCTCCTGCCTGGAACTCAAAGAAGCACAGCAGCGTTTCACTACATGGATACGGTAGCTATGTGTGTCTTTACAAACAGTAACAGTATCTGTCATCATTGTTACTGTCAGTTCTGTGCTTCATAGAATAAAATGTCCTTGTTCTGTGCACTGACCCACTTCCTTCTACAACATTCTTCTAGAGAAACTCTGAGGTTCCTCCTGGCTGCTTGCGGCCTCCTTCTGCTCGGTGCTTTGGTGGCGCTCTGTGCTCTGGGGATCCTGAGTGGGCACCTCTCAGTTTCACCCTCTAACGAAGCCCTCACTGAACACGCCTCACTGAACCACCTCAAAACCATGGCTGGAGTATTGAGTCTGATCTTCACGACTGGGTCACAGGGTAGTTCTAGGTATTATCAGAATTATTGCTCGCTGATACAGAGCCAGTCTCAGTACTGTTCATCTGCATGGGAGTGTTGAAGTGTCGGCACCCGCAGACCACTTCTCAGTTTAGCCAGATTACGTTCACACATTCGCAAGAAAAACAACACACAAACAGCGGTGCACAAACAGCAGGAACACTCGCTTAATCTTTGCTGATCATCTTCCGGGCCAATCTTCAGCACTCACAGAAAACTCTGCCCTATTAAGCTGAGATGAAAACGATGAAATGTCACTTAATTCAAAACATGGCAGAGGATCTCATCAGGCAATTTAGTTTAAATATGTTTAATTTCAAACAAAGGATAAATAATAAGGTTTTCTGTTCGAAGACTGTTCTAACCCCAACCCCATTCGGTTACCTTGAAAAAACCTTGGACCATAATTATTAGTGAAATTTGCTAAAGCTTAAAGAACTTTAACAGTGTGTAAAGGTTTTAGGAGAAACAATGACATTCATAGAACCTATTTAATTTTTTAAAGGTTATCTAAATGTTTGAAAGGTTGTTCATACTCAAACATCTCCTTTCAAACACAATTTTTTAAAGAAACCAAAGGTGGCTCTTCTTGAATGGTCTCAACAGTAAGCTGACAGTTTAAAGGATAGCTTGGCAAAAAAGAATCAAATATACACTTTTTTTCCACAGAACATAAAAAATTTGGAACGCACATTTAAATTAATCAGTTTAGAATCATAACTATGAGGCTAATGTTGCTATCAAACTGTAGAAGGTCTCCAAACCATCATCCGTTTTCATAAACAGGTTAAGAAAACCTCTCTTAAACCACTCAAACCACATCCAGCTCTCTAATAACATGGTGCAGAGCTGCTGATGTGGTTTAGGACACAGGATGACTTAGTAAACTGTAAAAAAATCCCAAACTTCACCACTACAGGCAGCCAGTCCAGTTAACAAATCCAGACTTTGGCAAACAAGCAGTGAAAACAACCTTCAAAAGCTCCACGTTGCACAAGAGATATACAAGCCCTTGCAATCTCCTTGCCCCGGGGCCCAGACCCACCTTAATCCGGGCCTGGCTACCAGGGAGAGACTGTTTCAGATACCTGTAGATAAGAGACTATGTCAGGAAATACGTACAGGGTTTTGAGAGTCTTAACATTTCCTCTCTTGATAAGTGTCTCCAACTTTCACCTCGTAGTGAAAAATGTATTTCTTGCACCAATCAGAATCTAATGTCAGTGAACCCTGTGAACTCGTCCTCTATCAAATCTAAATGGGAAGAAGAATTAGGTATCACAATCACAGACATTCAATGGGGAGAAGGTTTGCAGAACATCCATAAATGCTCCTACAGTGCAAGACACTGCTTGATTCAATTTAAAGCTTTACACCATCTGCACTTTTCAAGAGAAAGGTTAAATAAAATATACCCTGAGGTCTCTCCTATCTGTGAGAAATGCTCCCTAGCTGAAGATACGTTAAGCCACAGTCTTGTTTTTTTGTCTCAAATTCTTCATGTGCAGTCGAACCCCGATCCACTAACAATTATTCTGGCCATCTTTGATGATGCTGTGGGAATAGGCAGTGCCAAGCGATGTTTTATATCCTATTGTATTATCATTGCGAAGAAACTTATTCTCACTCATTGGAAGAAGAGAGCTGCACCTCCCTCAAAGCTCTGGCTTAATGACCCTGCAGACACATCACATCTGGAACGAATACGATACACTCTTTGTGACAGACTCTCCTCCTTCAGTAAAATTTGGGCACCGCTCACTACGTTTCTGCAGCTGTAACCAGCAGTGATAGTTTTTTGGTTTCTCGTTATGAGGAACTAGCTGGACAGCTGGGGCTGGGCCTGGGGTTGTGGGTGTGTGGGAGCGTATCGTATCATATTATGTTTTGTTATATTTTGTTATGCTATGTGATATTAATGTACAAAAAAAACAGAGCAACTATTTGATTCTGTAAATTCCATTGTCACACAACATGTGAACTGCACAATAAATATAACTTGAAAAAAAAAAAAGCTCCACGTTTTACATTACATTTTTCTTACAGTACTGAATAGCTTGTTTTAGAAAGTTCTTAATATCCCTCACTGCTAGCACCAGGTTTGACTGTTGTGCAAAATGACCTTATTAAGTAACGCAAGGCTTTCTTAAATAGAAATTATTCTAAATGTGGAATTCCTACGAAAATATCCAGTCTGCTGCACCCGACTCTGACATCATAGCACCACAGGGGGTGGCAGAGAGACATCCAAGCCTCTCTCTATCATGAGATGTTCCAACATTAGAGGAGAGAAAATCAGTGAATGTTTGGTCCCTTGTGATAACATTGCAGATGACACAATGGCTCCAGCAGTTCCTAGTTATGGGTTGACTCACACATCATTATTTCTTGAAGCTGCTGTGTTAGAATCAAGACAAATGTAAGAGCGACAGGATCTGACTGAATTTGACCAGGCCCACATTGTGATGGACTGGATCAGTAGATCTCCAAAGTGGCAGGTCTTGTATGCGGTAGTCAAGGAAAAGTAGTTCATAGAAGGACAACTGGTGAACTTTCAGTGACAGGGTCAAGTGTGCACAAGACTCATTAATGCACGTGGGGATTTTGTTTGATCCCATAAAAGTGCAGTTGTAACACAAACTGTTGATCCTGGCTCTGATAGAAAGGTGTCAGTACATACAGCGCATCAGAGTCCAACTGAGCATCTGTAGGATGTGTTGGACAAACTAATCTGATCTATAGAGCCCAAACCTTGCAACTTGCGGTACTTAGCCACCGCTGGACCAGATCCAGTACTCACAGAGCCCCCTGGTGTCGCAAATGATGCTGACATCCAGACTAGTATCCATATTTAGTATCCATATTTTTGGAGTAATGGTGGTCTGGCAGTTCTGAGGAGGATGATGCATTGCTGGCTGCTGACCACATCGCCCTCATTAAATGGGATGACCTGACACTGCTGAATCTGCTGTCCAGGGACATGCCACAAAGAGGCAAAGGGGCCTCCGGAGGAAAAGCCCACTGGAAAGGACCAGCGCCGCTGGTTGTAGCAGATAGATCCTCTGCACTGCCAGCACTGCTGTTCCTCAGAGCACTGTATTGCTGAAATACCGTACAAATACTATACAATTTGTTCTCTTTCTTCTAAGTTTACAGTTTCCTCTTGGCAATTGCCCTCACATCGCTGGCGATGCCCCCTTCTGTTCCAGACAGGGTCATGTCGACTGCAGTGTCAGTGTCAGGTCAGCTTTTCCCAGGAACTCATCGGTGCCACTGGCCTCCCCCACTATTCCAGAGAGCTGCTCATCACGCACGGTGCTCCCTGATGTTCCGGAGGGTTCCATGACACTGTCATCACTGTCTGCTGCTCCTGAGAGCACTGCATTGCAGAAATACTGTACAAGTACTGTATCATTTCTTCTCTTTCTTTTAAGTTTCCAGCCTCCATTTGATATCTGATAATTGTCTCATTTCTTTCTTTTGTCATGAGGCAGGGGAGTGTGGCTGATTACAGTGACAGAATGTGAAAATATCAGCAAACAGATGACTCTCCACTCCACTGCAGGAAGAATGTGTATCAGAATCTGATCAGGTCAAAAACAGGTGAACTGGATCTGTGAATCGCATTTATTTTTGACTAGAATCATTTCCTTCTTCATTTTAAGAATAAGAAGGAAGCAGATACTTCTGGAGCCGACTCAGGTCAGAAAAACACAAACCTCTACTGGTGGACTGCGTGTGGGTGAGACAGATGTGGCTCTTCATTACCACACTTCCTGTCTGTTTCAGTATTAAAGAGCGTTCTTCACTTTTCCTTGTTGAAGTGTTTTTGAGGCGGTGGTGTGTAGGGACATTTTAAAATGGACCAGATCTATGGAAATGTGGACAATGAACTCTCTAAAACAACTGGAAAGGAAAAACGCCCTGGTTCAGGTAGAGGCAGTTTTGTTGGATATGTGGTCATAAATTACATGATTATATGTAAATGAATATCATTTTAAATGTTCATTCATGATCTCATGAGTTTGTTAAAATAACACATTAGTCGATCTGCTAGTTGCTAGTTTCAAACATGTCTTTAAAATACACTGAAATAATTAGAGGGTGGTTATATCTATTAACATGATATTTAAAAAAATGTGCAATATAAAAAATAAACAAAAATCAATCCAAGTGTAGCAACCGGCTAAAGTCAGCAACCTGTGGACATGCGGACTTTATGCTGATTATCTACTAAATATATTATTA
>JBBPCX010095609.1:0-24015 GCA_037974365.1 Hydrocynus forskahlii | reverse complement strand
CTGTGGTGGGTTCCTACCAAAAGAGAAAGAACAACTGGTGACAGGGTCATGGGTGTCAAGGCTCACTGATGCGGGATTTGGCGAGGGCTTAGGACTATTCCATGGGCCCAGCACTGACAGAGCCCTAAAAGGTCACTATCCAGAATAGTAATTGGGGCACAATATTACAGTCTTTTATACGGTCCAAAATTTCTAGTGGCATACCCAGGCCAAGCTCTGCTGGGAAACCCTGGGTACTGGCATTCATGTGGATGTTACTTTGACATGTACCACCTACGTCAACACCGTTGCACACTGCAACAATATTCCAGTGGTCAAGGTGCTGCCTTGGCCTTAAGATTCCCCAGACCTCCATCTTATTAAGCATCTGTGGAATGTGCTGGACAAACCATAGAGGATCCTGTTTTAACCTACATGGCTTAAGGGATCTGCTGCTAACATCTTGGTGCCAGATACAACAGCCCACCTTAAGCGCTCTTGTGGAGTCCATGCTTTAATAGGTCAGGGTTGTTTTGGAACACAAGGAGGACCTACACAATATTAAGCAGGTGGTTTTAATGTTCGGACTGATTAGTGTATGTTAATGAATTTGTTTCTGAGACATCACAAAAAAAATTAAATGACAGCAAGCAATTTTTGCATGTATGGACTGTTTGATTTTTAACTTTTAACTTCTTTAACATATGAAATAATCTAAAAATAAATAAAACCTTCCATGAGAATTAAATGTTTAGCATTATTGCCACAACAATAATGGAATGTTGACCATTAAATCATTAAATGTTTGGTATGATTGTGGAGCATAAAACTAAACTGGCAAACGTCACAGAGGCCAACTGTTTATGATGTGTTTCCATTAAGCAAAAGGAGGAGGCCTAAAAGCACTGAATCAAGTGAAATATTTTATAAAGACTGTAATTAGTCAAGGAAGGGGATGAGCTGGTGCATGTGTTTTTATACAATTTGAGTAGAAAGTGACCTTCTGACTTTTTTAAGTGCTTTTAGCAAAAGCTAAAAGTTTATTTTAAAAAGAAAACAAACTGTATAACTGTATGACATTGTGCCAAAACAAGTATGTATGTGGATATGCACATGCAGTGTGCTGGAATATCTCTGGGTCGGCGCTGCTTTCTCTGGAATATCTTCTGCCTTAAAATGATGTCAGGCAGCCGGAGGCCATGGCCTCGTCCTATGCACACACAGTCAAATGCTTTGCCTTGACCCAGTGCTATTCAGCCCTTTTCGAACTCCACTCTCCATTATGTAAGCACTGCTCAGAGTGGCCGTCACAGCTGAGGCACGTGACTACTCACCACATGAGTCACGGGAGTGTCACAATGTAATAAAGCCTCTCTTCAGGGAGGCCTCGCAGGGGCTAAACACAGTACACCTGCAATCAGCAATCTCACACCAACCTTTATTAGCTGACACTAACCTACGCCTTTCTTTCATGCTCCTTCCACGTTACACTGTTGGAGTGGCATAAATGTAATATTTTTTCCCCAAGCATGACACAGATCTGATTTTTTTTTCTAATTAGATCTTTAAAACTGAAGCTCTTTCATCTGTAGACCTATTTTTTCCCACATGTATGTTATGTGACTATGTGACCTTAAATTGAATTAATGTCTCTTTGTTTGTATAGATTTGTAGAACTGTTTTAGTTCTCATACAGCTTTATTTGTATATCTGTAAGTATTGATACCAAGTTTTTTTTGGTATAACCATCTTTATTATTAACATCACTATTGCTGGTATCATGTGTAAGGTTAAATATTATGTATAAGGATACATGAGCAAAATATATTTGAAAAATGCATGTATTCCAAAACAATAGATTTGATTTGTAGTGTATAACTAGGCTTCACATACAAACAAGTAAATTTCTGAAAACCTCCAACAAATCAAGTGCACAGCAATGCATTACTGACTACTGGTAAGTAGATTCCTACACATGAGTTGAGAATGCCAAATTGTAAGGTTTATAAGGTTTTCAAATATCTGAAGTGCAAGAACTGTACTGAGAAATAAATATCAGCACACTACAATAACTGGTGTATTATTATTCACGAAAAAAAATATGGAGGGCTGGAGGGTTACTACATTAATTGGAAATGGAGAAAGGTATGTGATGTGATTTTTTTGATTCACTGATATGCCTGGTGTGGAGGCAATGTGCATTACAGATCACCCCTTTCCTCCAGAACCAACTGCTACTAGGTTAGCCAGATGAAGGTGTATAATAGCCTAGCGGCTTACAACTTCCTGTACGGCTGGTTCCACAACCTCAGAACCACAGTAGCACTGAACAACTGCCATCTTCTGCTCATCCTGGTGAGCAAATGTTACAAAAATTACTGTCATTTTATACTGCTTTTCCAATGCACCACTGGAGTTAGGCTTCTCGCTAGCTAAATGTAGCTCCTATTTTTTACCTACTACTTTAAACATTCTTAGAGGCCTAGTCAAACACAAATAACAGACTAAAATACTGACAAAAGTCACACAGCAGCGGTGATATTGCAGGAAACACAGCTACATCTATGATGTTACTAACCTGCGGTGTGCAGAGTGTTTCAAAGCTACTTAAGTCTCGTGGTAGCTGTCTAGCTAGCTAACTAAAAGTGCAGTGTGCATTTTTTAGCTGGCTGTGCAGACTTCAAAATTACTTTAGCCTTACAATGACTTCAGCTTGACTTTAGCATTATCTTTCGTGAGGCGGTCACTGCATACATATGGATAGAGAAAGGTTTTTGATCTCGATTTGTATGTGGATCTGTAACATCAGTCCAAGACCCAAATTCCATCTGTATCAGCACCTCATACTAAAACTGCAACAGATCAGTCCTAACTCTGTTAAATGCATGTCACTGTTATTATCATCCAGTGTCAGCAGCATGTAAGCAGGGGCTAACTTGTCAAAAACAACTGTAGTGATGGATTGTCTTGCAGATATGAATGCAATTTTTGTTTTGATGTTCATGATGCATGTGGATTCTGTGACGTCATTGATTTGGATGTGTGCATGCTGGTCTGTTTGGGGTGGAGCTCTGTTCACACTAAAGACAAATATGTGTCACTATCTAAATAACGCTAACAAACTAACTAAAGATCAGAGAATAAAACATTGTGCATATTCTATACTACGCATTACATTTGATTAGTTCAAGGCCTTTTAGTTCTTGCGAGTAAAAAGCCCTTAAACACCATCACGTCATTATGCATCATTGAAAAGCTCTCTGAAGGATGATCTTCACCAGAACATGCTGAGACACTTCTGGCCACACACTGCAACAATGAAAAAGCTAAGCAGCCTGTACCAGTGCTCCATAACCACAACATTCTGACAAGAATAAGCACATGTGTAGCATCAAATCAGGGCAGAAGGGTGAATGAACACAGAACAGCCCCCTGAGCTCTGCTATCAAGCCTTTCTTTAACCGTGCTGGGTTGACGAAGGGGGGTTGGGGGTTATTACTTGGTCCAACTGGGTGCATTTGGTTCCGTCTGAGCCCATCAGGGATGTGTTTGTGTTGCTAATCTCACACCATGAAGATGTTATTAATTTAATTGCACCTTCCTAAGATGTAATTAATGTAATTTCACTCTCTCTCTCTGTGACAATCAGCTTTGGGAGCAGCAATTAAGTCTTCATACCGGTTTGACCTTGTGTAAGCCAGTTCCAATGGAGGACTAACTCAGCCAGAGCCCATTCTTTTCCCAGAAAGTGCCACAATCAGGCTACAGACCCTGCCATTCCAAACAAAATCTGTCTTTAATTTGCATGCAGTGGTGCTTGCCAGTGTACACAACATTCCCAGGCCTCTAAAAGAATTTTATTGGGATGTTACTGAAAAAAAATGATGCAAGGAAGTCAACAAGATTGTTTCAAAAACAATCAGATTAGAACACAGACACAAAAAGAACTAGTGCCTATTGCCTATGGCCAACTGTTGATCACTTTTCATCAGATTACTGTAACCTCATGTACACATGTGTCCCCAAGGTTTGTGGGTGACAGTGAACACAGATTTGAGCCTGTGTGAAAGAGAATTTGTCATCCAACTAGCTGAATGACAATGCAATTTTAATATGCATATGACATGTTCCCTCCTTGGGGCCCCCTATTACCCTGAATATGCCCTGTGGGCCTTTCCCCCAAGCCAGTCCTCTGAAAATATAAGAGACAAACATTATTCTTTTTGAATATACCGAAAGGAAATATTCAAAAGACCCCTGTGTAGCCCTTCTACCGGGCTCCAGGCTATCTGATATGGTCTGAGCTGTAGCTATATCCAGTGCATAGCTGTTTTATAGAGAGGGTTTTTATGGGTGTGATACTCAGGAGTCCCTGGGAGAGTGAAAGGACTCCAGCAGATCTGGCAAAGGAGAGAGGAAGGGCATTTTCAGATGAGAGAAAAACAGGTCTGAAAAAGAAAATGACTGTGCAAATATAGATCATAGCCATAATCTCTCTTCTTCACTCTGTTCCTCCCATAATCACCCAAAGCACCTAAATAGGTCTGTTACTATACAGCTTCAGCAACACCAGTTTTGGGTTTTATGCCAGGTTCAACAATTTAACAGGAAAAAAACCCAGAGGTCTGGTCTCAGAGTGTTTTTCTTCTAATTAAATAGAGAAGAACTGGCAGACTTGGTGTGACAAGGAGGCCATGAGTTAAAAGATCAAACGGCCTTAAACAGCTTGCAGTTAGGTTTCGGTAACAGTGCATGAAATAATGGCTCTTTATTATGAGAAGGATCACTGGGTTTATACATAGCTACGTCTTTTACAATAACACAGGAAATAATTGAGACAAAAGTTGTCTGGCTGCCAGAAATACAGACAGGCTTTTCCCTGTGGGACTACAAGACTTCTGCCTGAGGAGTGATAAGCTAGGGGAATTGAATGGGCTTCCACTTGAAACACTACAGACCACGGGAGAACGTGGCCCCGAACATTTCGCGAATGCCCTGTAAGATAAACTGTGAAATGAAGCTGAGCATTTATTTTGCAGTGTGTGAGCGGCTCTGGGGCCCTGGCGCAGATGGAGTGTTAGTCAGGATGGCAGTTTTTTAGCGAAGAAGCACAGAATCAGCAACCCTTGGGGAATATAGACCTCAGGAGTGTGTGGTCAGCTAGAATCAAAATGATGGGCTCCATCCGGTGCTCACACACCTGCAAGGGCTATATATTTATATAGAGGGTTTTCTGTGTATTATACTGTCGTATATAACAATTAGTTCAAGGCCTTTTAGTTCTTGCCAGTAAAAAGCCCTTAAACACCATCACGTCATTATGCATCACTGAAAAGCTCTCTGAAGGATGATCTTCACCAGAACATGCTGAGACACTTCTGGCCACACACTGCAACAATGAAAAAGCTAAGCAGCCTGTACCAGTGCTCCATAACCACACACCTGCAAGGGCTATATATTTATATAGAGGGTTTTCTGTATATTATACTGTCGTATATAACACGAACTGTTCCTATATTGCTTCTTATCATGATTCCAGTACACATTCTCGCTACTTTTAAAGGTCCCATGACATGAACATTTTACTTCATGAGATGTTTTAACATTAATACGAGTTACACTAGCCTGCCTATGGTCCTGCAGTGACTAGAAATGGCGATAGGTGTAAAGAGTGCTTTGATCATCCTGCTCCGCCGTTCAGAGAATGACAGCTCACATGGCCCGATCTGGAATTTTCCCCTTATGTCGTCATAAGTGGAAAGGTTACTTCCCCTTTCTCATGCTTTGCCAGGGAATTTCGCCCCTCTCCCCTAAAAAATTACCTCCACCGACTGTCAATACGATCGCGTGAGAGACCTCTTTTCAGATATATTGAAATATACATGTGACATGTGCAAATGTTTGGGCACCCTTTCTTCCAACACATACCTTTTATTTTTTACTAAACACAAAGCCACAGGAAAAGAAGTAGCGTGCAGAGCGCAATCCCAGTGAAATAGCCCACTTGAAATGGCAAAGCCAAAATTAAGGCACTGAATAATATCGATTGAATAATTAAAGTTGTAATTTTTTTAAACTTTTTTTTTTGCTGAATTTGAAAGGCTGAATGTTTCTGTATTAAATCGTAAATGCTGTAATTACAACTGAAATAAGTCAAGCATGTTTTTATTCAATTGCAAAAAATCTATATTTTTTGTACATTCAAATACTCTTGTCACTAATTTACTTCCAGATAAGCTTTCACTGCCAAGGAATGGAAGATTTCACTGGCACAGGAACAGTGATGCGCTGGCCCACTGTGCAGTGTTGTTGCACAAACATCATCTAGAGGAAGGGTCATCAGAAGGTAACCTTAACTCGGATCTCTTCACAGACGTCAACATCTACAGTATCAACATGCTTACGTAAACCAGAGGTATTTTGGAATAAAGCGCTGTGGTCTAATGAAACAACCGAACCCAAACAAATTAAACTGTGTGGCTACAATTAGCAAAGATAGTTGAAAAATGAGTGTTTCAACAAAACAACACATTGCCAACTATTGGTGGATCTAATGGGCTTTGGGTTGTGTCGCAGATAGTGTCACAAGAAGTCTTTTGGGTATAGAGGGAAGAAATGACTTAAATAAATATTAACACATCCTGAAAGCCCTCTGTTAGTAAGGAAACTGAAAAATAAAAGATTTTGGAGACCATGTTGGAGACCATTACAGGTAGACCATGTTCGAAACGTACATCATTTTTGAAAGATCAAGACAACCTCTTGACTACTTCTAGAATTCTTCAAGGATAAGAGAATAAAAAGAAGAGGAAGACTGTTGCTGGCTACAAGAAATGTCTGGAAACTGTGATTTCAGCCAAGGACTCAAACTCAAGCACATGCTCCATTTTTTTGGTTTTAATTTTTCCATTGTGTTAAATCTGGAAAATAAATAATAACTGTACACTGAAATTGGCAGGAATATACCATATTTAAGTATTAACTTCTTTTCACTTACACAGTCCTGCAAAAGTTTCAGACATCTGAGAAAATTACATTTTAAAGCCATTTAGTTCTGCAGTATATGCTTTTAAAAGCTAAAATAAGAATATACACAAGTAATGCATATACATTAAATAATGATGTTATGTATGTATGTGTGTTTGCTAAATCATTTCAAGACTTCTCTTTGTGGAAGCCCAGTATTACATTGTAGTTCTCATCAAATACCTCAAATACCTGGTTCAGCTCAACAGATACTTCACTAGATTAAGCAGCTGCTAATGGAGTTTCATAAATCCATGCAAAGGCTGGAACTGAATCTGTGTTCTTCTAACCAGCTCACAAAATGTCACAAACTTTTCACAAACAAAACAAATCATGATACGATTTCATGCTTTCTTGTTTGATTGCATTTATTCTAATGTTAATTTGTGTATTTGCTGGCAGAATGTCCTCTACTGTTGAACTTCTTTAAATAGTTTGCCCAGGAGCCTAAGACTTTTGCACAGTATGGTATGTAACAGACTGTAATTCAGAATGTTTAATCTGACCAGGAATCCCTAAACTTTCACATATATCTGTATCCTGCAGGTCAAACTGGGAAATGCTATGTTTAATAGCTTGAGCATATGTGCTCTAAAATACCACTGAAACCGTGTTTCCTTCCCACTGCCTTTAAAACTAGAGTGCTCAGTCATCAATGGTATTTATAGTAGTAGCTGAATATGTGTTATACGGCACATTCATACATTAGTCTACACTATATGTATGGCTGAACAGCTGTATGAAGGGCTAAACATTTTTCTCATCTACATTGTGACTACAATTGAATTCGTGATTATTTTCAAGTTCAGGTTTGTTCATTTGGCCTACAAGGCATTGAAGGCAGCATGCCAGACCATGTAGCTGTGGCTATGTTGTTGTGTTCATGGGTGCTTTTGATTGGCCTGCCTCATCTACAGGCAGTTCACAAGGCCCATGTTATTTCTGGCTATTTCCCACCACAACTTGAAAATCCTAAAAAAATCATGCAACATGTACCATTTTACATAACCGCAGGCCTTGTGATTTGAAAATGGCAGTCTTTCAAATTGTAATTCCGATGCAAAAACAATGAATCTTGCTGCCGTAACCGTACTATGCTGGCTCATCCTGAGCTTAACACCAACATCCAACAAACAAACAGCAAACAGTCACCCAGGCTCTGGCAGAGGCTCAACACCTGCCACTGTTGAGACCACTGATTCTTGGAACAATGTCGTGTGGAAAATTAGCCTCTCCACACACATAAACAATGAAGTGAGTGACGCAGAGAAAAAATGAGGTCTAAACAGTGTTGAAGTCCTGACGTTGAGTAAAGAGGGACTGAAACAGTGATGAAAAACGTGTTTTCATGTTGGTCAGCGTTTGCTTATTTGTCCTCTGCCGAGCTCTGAAAAGTCTAGAACCGCATGTTTCTAAAACAGTCATACAGTCGTCGTCATCCATTGTGAGGCCCCGGCTGCAGTGGTTGTTTTACGTGCATGACCTCATGGCCATATCCTCCCTCAGCTACCAGCAGATCCACTCAGCCATGCAGGTGGTCTTTCTCCCCTTTCTTTACTTCCAACCACTCACTTCGAGCATACACTAGGGGTATCACAGATGAAGAGGTGGAAATCAGTGTTTTCAGTCATTTAAAACCACATTTGTATCAGATGAATGTAGGTAATTACTTTAACTTGCTGCTCCTGTGCAACTTCCAGTAATTTGTAGAAGGCTTTAAGCATTTTTAAAGGTGTCCAGAATAATGCAGATAATTTAACACCAAAAATGATAGAAAGTTATAAAAGTATTACCCAGCATGCATATTATTAATCATTTAATCATTACTTGCTGTTCTCAAGATTGAAATATCCAACAAAATATTGGTAACACTTTACTAAAAGATCCTCCGCATTTTTTTTTTTTGCTTTTGTGACGTCCGGGACTCGGACGCCATGCCCCATTTTATTACAAGAAAAAAGTTAAAGACACATAAAGTGAAAGCTTATGTATTTCATCAAAATAACCACCCCTTGCTTTCATCACAGCAGCACAGATTCACTGCATCGTTTCCAGCAATTTTTGGAAATAACTTGTGTCCAAACACTCCTAGCACCTTTTCAAGAATGCAAACGGTTCATTTTAAACTTCTTGGTTAAGCTCGTCCCTTGCTAGCTCAAAAGGAGAAAGATCTGGAGACTGGGGAGGCTAAGACATAATTGTCAGAACATTTTGCTTTTCATTTTGGCACAATTTTGACGACAGCTAAGGATCATTATCCTGATGAAAAACAATACATAAACAAGAAGGACTTGTGTGATGTTGAAGAATTGAGTGATACTTTTGTTTTTTCATGATCCAACACAAAATGAATGATAATGCACTAAAGACAGACCTGATGTCTTGTTCAAAACCAAAAGTTTGGGCCTCTATGGCTAAATAATGTGCTACTACAAATGACACATAATTGAAAACCAGTCAGGTACATTTGTGCATAAGTAGTTCTAACATTTTCTTGTAATAAAATCTTGAAAAATCAGTGTATTGTATATTATTGTCGGCGCCAAATGATTCTTCAGTTTTGAATGGAAGTGTATGGATGGGGATGATAACTCCTTGAACCCAGTGTTGTTCCCTGTCACTGGCTCCCCTGGCTCCCCTTCCCCCAAAGCACCACTTATCCAGGCTGGCCGCTGAGAGGTGACATCCCTGTGACAGGAATGCAGTAGGCCCGGGCCTTGACCACTAAGGGTGGCCTGTGAACAGAGAGGGGGCGAGGGGGCAACTTCCTGGTGGGATCAAGCCTAATTAAGCCTGGAACAACAGTTAAAGCCCCACTGTTTCCACTGCCTTCTATCCCTAGTGTTCAGCAGCCCTGCTCCATCTCTGCTGTGTAACCTCACCTGCATATAGGCCTGCAGAGAACCTAACCAGCCATCATCAGAGACCCGAGTGCCAGCAGCCAGCAAGAGAGTAGAAATACAACATTGAAAGATATACTGGACATTGGAGATACACCAAAAGGTTTTGGCTCATAGGCAACCAAGAATCCAACAGTGTTTTATTAGGCCTAAATAAATATTAGCTTAGGATGAAAAGCAGATAGGAGGAAAACAGCAGTTGCTAGGTAAAGAGCAACACATGGGTATAATCCATTGTACATTTTCATGTTTATTCCAAAACACAGACGAAAAAGAGTTACCGAGTATGGTGACAGAGGCAGTGAGGGGTGGCCAGTGTTACTAGATTACCTTATAAAGCAGTTATAGCCGCTGACCTCATCCCGTCATTCACTGCAGACATGTATAGGCCTACAAAGACCCACGAGCAGGTAAAGCACAAAACAACTGTTTAAATAGACAAATATATGAGAGGAATCTTGATGAACTGATGAACTGGGTTCTCCAACGTTCAACATCATTGATTGTCACATAATTATTTTTCCCATAGTCGCAGTATACAAATCCACTTGAAGGGCTTTCTCAATTGACTATATTAGTAACTGGTTATTCAACAAATTAAACCCAAAAAGGCCAAACTATGAAAATAAGCTTAACATTTATAGTATAGCCGTTGGAACCTGCAATAGGACAAACTGCATCATCTTTTGCTCTCAGAAAACACAGACCCAGGGCGAGAAAAGAATAGAAACAGGAACTATTATCTTATTAAAATAGTCTATTCAATTCTCTGATAAAATGCCCAAAAATACGGACCTCAACAAAGTTCCTGTGTTTTTAGAAGGTTTTCTTTTCAGATCCTGGCACTGATTCCATCTGACAGCCTTAACTGGGCTTCCCCTTGTGCTGACAATGATCCAGGGTCAGGGAGAGAGAGAGAGAGAGAGGGAGAGAGAGAGAGAGAGAGAGAGAGAGAGAGAGAGAGAGAGAAATAAATAGAAAAGAGAAAAGTGTAAAGTGAAAAAGAGACGATGGTGACTCAGCAGAAGGTGGATGGACAGACGGACGGACAGACAGACAGACAGACAGATGATGGATGGATGGACAGATGGATAAGGCGGGAATAAAAAAGATATCTGAAAAAGGCAGATGAAACCTCAGCGTGGTTTTTTCTTTTTCTTTTAAATGTTTGAAGTGTTAGAGCTGCGACCTCACTGATTGCATGTTAATGAGGGAACACCTGTGCAGAGCATTGTTGTCCAGTCCAGGGCGCAGAGGTTAGAGGTCAAAAGCGAAACATGTTTGACCTTTTGACCCACAGCTACTAAGGACTGTAGTAGCGTTGTAAGAATAACACAGAGAGGCACTTCCAGACATCAGGGCGGGAGGTAACCGGGGCTGTGCCCAAGTTAAACAATCTGAGAGGAAACCGGACACTTCCACAGCTCACAAACCCTTCAAGCCAAAACTCGGCTTTATGAGCATGATGGAGCCTCAGTGGTGCACCAAGTAGCAGCTGTCAGACCCCCCCCCACACACACACACCGAGCAGAGACCCCCAAAGAGAACAATGATTTATCTACTGTTGTTAGAACTACAGTTTTTCATTTGATCTTTTTTTTTTTAAACGTGAAAACACAACTTAGCGGTTTCTAAATAAAAGCTTTCATTACAAATTCTTCAGAATCAATGTACTGTGTAGAAAAACGGTGGAAGCAGGGTCTTGGAACAAAACAAATCTTTGAAATGAGAGAGGCAAGCAAAGAAAAAAGAAGCATAGTGGAAAAGCAATGACTTTTGGTCATACTATATTTAGACATTCCACGAGCGCTCATGCTGGCGTTCACCCCCTCTTCCTTTACTGTGCACTCAACAGCACCATCAGTTCTGGAGAAACTGACTTATTAAGGCCATATAAACCAAACAAACCACAGCAGACACAAACCAAAATGTTTGGTCGATGTGCCATGTCTGTGTGTGACTGATGGGGGAATTTAGAACGTTCTCCCCCCATTTTCTCATCTTTTGGCTCATCTGTGGAACTGCTGGTGCCTGTTGGAGAATGTTTGGATTGTGTGCCATGACCTTTATCTATTACACACATCTATGGACATCAATATTGCTATGATCTTTCCACAAGTTGTTTTCCTACTGTAGAATCTGAACTTCCAATGTGACTCCAAATAATTAGCAGATATTGAAAACAGCATGATCAGGCAGGAAGAAAGCAGAGTGAGCATCACGAGCAGCACCACGACAGGAGATGTGCATGATGTGCCACACATCACTGGGTAACTTTCCACTGAAGGACAGAGGGAGACTATCTCCCCCATATGGATGCTTGTCCCACCTTTAAGACCAGCCACCTGTCAGTGTTTAGAACCGCATGATTCTGTAGATCTGCTGGAACTGAGACGAGTGTCCCAGTCCTAAAAGGATCACAGTTACTTCCACTCTCTGACCATCATCATATGCCGCTGTTTACCTATCAAGATCAAGACATCTGTAAGTGTTTTAATGAGTAATCATCCTATACACACCAAAGAGATGCTACATTAACACCATTCTAATACCATGCCATGTGTTCCAAAGGCCTCACCCAATATTTCACAGAAATACACCTTCTCACTGAATACATTCCATGTCAACTCTGACAGATCAAGATCAAGACACCTGTAAGTGTTTGTAATGAGTAACTCAAGCAACACACACCAATGGGCTGCTTAATTAAGGTTATTCTAATAACATGTCATTTATTCTAAAGGTTCCATCCAATATTTCACAGAAATTCACCTCCTCTCTGAATCTGTTCTATGTACAAACTTTGAGCACATCTGTATCTGTTTACAGATTAAAATCGAAACAACTGTATATGTTTTAATGCGTAACTCATCCAACACACACCAATGGGCTGCCTCATTAAAGCTGTACTAACACTATTTACAGAAATTCACCTCACTGAATCCTTTGCATGTGAAAATGCACTTTGCGTTCGATCATTGCAACACACACACACACACACACACACGCGGCGCGCGCGCACACACACACACATACACAAACACACATTCACACACACAGATGCAGATCAGATCGTATTGAAAACTATTATGATTCACTCTCACCTCTTGCAGACATGACAGCAGGGATTTTTCCACCTGGGGAAAATGGTCAGACACGTGTCTCTGGTGGCGCCTGCAGCCTCCTCAGCATGAATAAAGGGCTGACAGTGGACGTGTGTGTCTCCATAAGCAGGACGGCCGTATCTGTGTGAGCGTGCATGAGTCTCACACTCCACAGGAGAGGGGGCAGAGAGAGCCTGCCTTCATCATGGGCGTGTCCCACTCAACTCCTGTCCGACCGGAGCATAAGCTTTTTCCACTGGAGCTCCTCACCCAGCGCCTCACTGCTGCACTGCCCCTCTACTCCCAGCCTGCAGGACTGCTGCCATCCCAGACTACATCATTCACAAAGACATTAACAGCTTTTAGAGTCCAGACAACACACATGCACATCAATACTGCCACGAGAGGCAGCAAACGAGCTGTCCAACTTCTGCAGAGCCAGAATTACCGTTATCTCATCTCGAAACCGTCACTTCACCGTCCATTCAGCCTCTCAGGCGTGTAAACAGTACCCTCATGTGGCCTTTCTCCTGTTACTGCACTATATGGACAAAAGTATTGGCACTGTTTTTTCAGAGTTTGAGCATCATTTGCCTCTTGCTTCCAGCTCCAGATATAAAATCATTTTAGCCTCTTTATATTACCTATGTATCTGTCTGTCTATCTATCTATCTATCTATCTATCTATCTATCTATCTATCTATCTATCTATCTATCTATCTATCTATGAATGCAGTACCATTACAGTCCTTGTTGTCCAATCAGTGTATGTATATCACTTTCACTAGAATAGGTGTAGCTGCTCTGATAGTCAGGTCCTGTCAATTTATTTATAAAGCACATTTTAACAACCAAAATGGCCTCAAATTGCTTTAAAAACTAGGTAAAGGTAAAAGTAAACAAAAACATCTGTTACCCACATTTGAAAGCAACAGAAAACAAGTAAATCTTCAAATGATAGTTTAACATGTCAGTGGAGGGAGAAAACCTCATTTCGAAAGGCAGACCATTCCAAAGCTTAGGGGCCACATCACAGAAAGTCCTATTGCTTCATCTACTATGTGGTGATTTATTAATTTGCGTATTAATTTAAGGTATATTTTATTACAAACAGCCCATTAATATCAAATGTGCACCAACTGCAGCCAGTTTTAAAAAGCTGCTAAATACCACACTCTGCTCCTCTGCCTTCTTTAAAATATCTGCTCTTCTATTACACTTTTCATTTTCTTTTATCAGTTTTCTACCTCTTCCATTACTTTATTCCATTTTGTTTGAGTTTTTATTCTCTTCCTGTAAAGCACCTTTTGTGAATGATAATGTGCTATAAGAATAAACTTGACTACTTTTATAACTGTATTACTCTTATTGATTCATGACCAACGACAGAACAACGAGGAAAAACTCATTTCTGATTGGCTTTAAATGATCTAATCAATTTTTCATTATACTTTTTATTATTATAAAGTAAATACAAGTTAATGTGATCTATGAAAAGTTAAAAACTCCCTAGACAAAGGCAAATGTGAGATATGGACATTAGTGAGTTGATATGAAATCTGGATAAATGTCACTGTTTTATCTTCTGCTTTTGGCTGCTTCCAATCAGCTGGCTGCATGTCCTCCCTCACCACATCCATAAACCTCCCACTAGGTCTTCTCCTTTTCCTGCAGCTCCATCCTCAGCATCCTTCTCCCAACACACTCAGTCTCTCTTCAGCATCCTTCTCCCAACACTCTCAGAGTCTGTCCTCAGCATCCTTCTCCCAACACACTCAGTCTCTCCTCAGCATCCTTCTCCCAACACACTCAGAGTCTCTCCTCAGCATCCTTCTCCCAACACACTCAGAGTCTCTCCTCAGCATCCTCCTCCCAATACACTCAGAGTCTCTCCTCAGCATCCTTCTCCCAACACACTCAGTCTCTCCTGAGCATCCTTCTCCCAACACACTCACAGTTTCTCCTCAGCATGTGTCCAAACCAATGCAGTCTCGCCTCTGACTTTTCCTCGAGCTGTCCCTTTAATGAACTTATTCCTGATCCTGTCCATCCTTGTCACTCCCAAAGCAAATCTTTAACATCTTCAACTCTGCCACCTCCAGCTCTGCTTCCTGTCTTTTCATTAGTGTCAATATCTCCAAACTATTAAACCAGCAAACATACCTGTCTCACTTCCGTGTTATACACCTTCCCTGTCACAGATCATTCCTGCCAGTCTTCTCCACGCATTCCACCACACAAACCATTCCTGACGCTTTTCTCCACCTATTCCACCACACAAACCACTCCTGACGCTTTTCTCCACCTATTCCACCTCACAAATTACTCGTGCCACTCTTCTCCACTCATTCCACCCGGCCTGCACTCTCTTTACCTCTCTTTCACTCTCGCTGGAACCTGCCTGTCAAAAAGCTTTGTTTTATGTAAGTGTAAAACGTTTAGTGTTAAGTTTTTAACACTTTGTGTTTTGTGTTTCCTCCCCGCATTAAAATCCTTTTTTAATTGCTAAATACATACATTAACAAGAAGATGAAGGAAAAGCCATGGGGAGAAAAAGGAGCATCAAAAACTACAAATACCGGCATACCGTGGACTGGATGATGTCATCATCCACCGCTTGGTAGTGGAGAAGCATGGCTGCTGATGGCATGGCTGCTGTAAACAGTGTCTCGTTATCAAAGTTACACGCTTTAAATGGCATTTTTGCCATATTTAAGAAAAAGGGACCCACCTCTGCCGACGTGCTAAATGCGCTTAAACTCAAGCTTTTAAAAGGTTAGCTGTTTTTTGTTTTCTCCTTCCTTTAGAGAGCAGAAAGCCCGTGTTGCTCCATCTGAGTGGAATCAGAAGGACAAATGAACATCAGGCTGCAAGTCAGGTGTATTATTATTCATTATTATTAGTTTGTTGTGACTGTTTATTCTCTCTCATACACATCCAGAGGCTGGTGTGATGAATGCGAACCCACGAAAGAGGAAGAAGCAAGCCTTAAAGCTGGGCCATGGTGGGACCCTGGACAGCAATGCCTCTGGAGTTCTGGGTGAAGTATCTCGCAAGACACGTACACAGTGAAATGAAACAATGTTCCTCTAGGGCTATGATGCACAAGAACAAAAATTGCACAAGTGCAGGACAGGACGAAAGAGACGAACAGTGCAGCAGAGAGGAACAGTAACAGCACTTGTGTGAGTGAATACAGTATTACGACATACTGTATTCTAGCAGCAGAGTCATTAAACGTGCAAAAAGTGCAAAGGAATGCAAAGACTTAGGTAGACAGCAAAAAATAATTGTGCAAAAATAGCAAGTAGCTGCAACAGGATCAGAAATAATGTACAATATGTAAATAAATAAAGAGGGATGTTCTCTGTTTATGGCATAATTTAGTGTGTGCAGTGAGATTGGGAGAATGGAAGCAGTTTGTGTGTATGTGAGTGTGATGTACAGTTTATTGTTCAGTTCTGATTGAGGAGTCTGGTGGCCTGGGGGTAGAAACTGTTTGTCATCCTGGAAGTGAAGGCCCGACAGAAGGAGGAAACAGAGGGTATGGGAGGGATGTGTGTGGTCTCTCACAATGCTGGTGACTTTGCAGATCTGCCACATTAAGAAAAAAAAAAAAAACACAATAATCTAAAACATAGTGTGTCTCTCCCACAGTGGTTGGAATTGGTGAAGGGACGAAGATGCTTACCACAATGCTTGCTGGATCAAAGGTATGGACGTTTCCCTTTTCTGGGAATGATGATCTGGATTGACATACTCTTTCAGTGATGCCTTAATGTTTGATTTTTCTGGGGGAAAAAAAAACAGAAATACAGAGCTGTTGGTGAACTGGGCAAAGCAACTGACACTCTTGATTCTACTGGAAGTGTTGTCCAAGAGAAGAGCTACGGTACAGTGGAGCCCAGATGTTACCAGATTTAAATAAATGCTGATTAAGATGATTTAGTCCTGACATTTGTGTATTGTTTGTTTTTCAAGATCACATCACAAGAGAGGCTTTCGAAGAGAAGCTGAAGGATTTCATGGGTGAAATTATGCAGGTCCCCCCTCTGTGAGTCACTGATGTGTTTAATCCAGACAACAGATCATGTAGAGACAGCATGACGTGACCTTTCCTTTCTGATACTGATACTGATTTTCAAAGCTTGTATTAATATCGGTATACACACAGATCCAATACTTTCTTTTCTTTAAAAACTACTATGTTTTTGAAAGAGCTATTTTTAATTGATCAGTTCATTTAAGATGAGTATTTAAATGCAGGCTATCTTGCTTCAACTACGGAAACACTGGACTTCCTCACAGGAAGAAATGACTCCTGTCAAATCTAGCGATTTTAGGCTAGATTTGTTACTAGATTGTATTACTTTTTTCTCTTTAATATCTAGTCTTAATTCATGGGCATCTTGCATTCTTTGCATAGCTCTTGTAAACCCAACTTTGCCATTCTGCACATTCATTATAATGGTTTATTTATTTATTTACCTATTTGTCTATCTATCTATCCATCCAACTATCTATCTGTTTAGTTTCATTTTATCAGATTTTGTTGCAGTGCACCGTTGTATTGTAACTGGTACTGCGCTGCACTGTCTTGTTGAATTGCATGTGTAGTCTGTTCTTACCGTGTCTAAACATGCTCTGTGAATATGCTGCACTGAGGCGCTGGAGAAACATCCGTTCTTCTTGTAGGTATTCGGCACTGAAGAAAGATGGCAAGCGCCTTTCAGTCTTGTTAAAAGAAGGGCATGAAGTAGAAGCTAAGCCTGCACGACCAGTCACAGTTTACAGTCTTTCAGTGCAGGACTTCAATCCACCACTTTTCACTTTAGGTTAGTAGAAATTTTGAGACACTGTGTGCTATGCTTTGATTTATGTCTTTTAACAACCCATTCATACTAATGGTGTAGTGCCATTCATGTTGTTGGTTAAATATTGTTTCAGTTTCTTCTGCTTTTTGATCAGTTTTACTAAGGGCATTTTCACATTTTTAGCAATGTCAGTGCCACACATCTAACAATAACTGTTCAACATGGTTTGACTATTGGTAATGATGTATAGAACTACAACAGCACCCGCATATAGTGAAAAACCACGTTGTTGTGATATGGTAAAAAAAAAAAGCCTATTTATATAGTGTAAACCCTGAATATGCCCCCAAATATGCTCCCAAAACAAAAAATTCATTTTAAACTGTAAAGGTAAACCTGTATTTGTACTGTACAGTTTACACTGAACAACTGCAGTGCTAGAATGTAAAATACTGACGTTACCCCGTATAGATTGTACTGTAATTCATGCATGGGCGTTTTCTTTGGTATGCGCTGTTTTCTTTGGTATAAGCAGGTAAATACAGTAATAAATTCCTTTAATTTACAGTAATAAAAATACAGGGCTTTAAGAAGAACAAAACAAAAAACGTGAGAACACTGGAGACGCTCCACGGGGGAAATTCTGGGCTGCAGCTGCATGAAAGGGCAGCAGCCAATCAACAGCTAGGAGAAATAAATAACGTTCTCGGATTGGCTACTTACAAACCTCCCACCTCTGAGTACAGCGGTATTTCATCATCCCAAGACACGCTATGTGTTTCTCTCCATAGTACCGAAACATTTATAGTTATTTTTTATGTGGCTGAATTTACGTTAATATTTATGTTACAAAATTAGTAAATTATGTTTCTTAATAATTTAGCCCTTAAATGTATGAAAATTCATATATTGCCACGAAAAAAGTTGTGACGTCTGGGCCTCATCCGCCACGCCCCCTCACCCTCCTGCAGGGTTCATGATAGAATTAATGAAATGGCATGCTTGTCATTTTTACACTTGCATGTGAACGCAGATTAGCCTGCAAGCATAAACGGAAGCTTTAATGCATAAAACGGTTCCCTCCAGAAGTAATAGCACCCCTGGTAAATCTAGCTAAAAGCATTCTTTTTTGCATCTTGCATTCAAAATATTTAAAAAAAACGCTCCTTTATTTGAAGTACACTGAGAGAAATCTGTTTTCCACAGTTGTTTGCCCCTCTTCATTTGATACTCTCCTCCAATGCTTAATGAGACTGGAGGCCAGGGATCTGAGACCGTTCATCTTAACAGGATCTCTCCAGATCCTTCGTATTCCTTGCTGCATGCTCGTGGACTCCCCTTTTCAGCTCATCTATTATTGGGTTTAGATCAGGGGACAGCCATAGCAAAATCTAGACTCTGTTGTCAGTGAACCACTTTTGTGTTGACTTTGAGTTGTGTTGAACCTGAGTACCATCTAATGAACCAGCCATTGTGATCGAGGATGCATCATCAATGCAGTGCGTTGCGTAATGTGCAGTTGAAGAAAACGGTGGCGAATCACACTGCAGGATTTTGTTCTGTTATTGCAGATATTTGTTTTTATCCAAACAGTATTATTTACAAGATCATTTTCCATTGTGTTCTTCATTGTTGCATTCTCTCCAGACTTTAGAATGACACACTCACTGCTGTCTCTGGAAAAAAAAAAAACATTCGCTTTTGATTCCAGCGCTGATCCAACCTTTTAGATTCTGAACCAGTTTATTTTTGCTCAGAATGCTCTGAATGGTTTAAAATTTGTGTGCAGATCAGAAAGGAATCTGTTCCCTGTTGGTGAAAAAGTGGTAGTAGTGATGGATGACTAAGGGAATTTTGACATGTGTGTCCCCTCATATTTATACCCCAGTGAAACAGGAGGTCATGACTGCCCCAATCACTCATGTGAACTTAAACATGAAATATAAAAGTGGTTTTACTAATAGGAATTTCTAGGAGTGGCGACAGGTGAACACACAGATTTCAGAAAAATGTCAGATTTGAGAGTTTTAAATCATTATACTTCAAATAGTGTAAGATGTTTTGTTAATATTTTGAATAAGCGATCAGAAGTATAGCCAATAAATATCAATTATAGCCTGCAGTCGGTTTAGCTTCTGTTACCAGGGTGTGCAATATTTGTGGAGGATAAATCTATAAGGTCATGGTCATTATTCTGGACCTTTATTTGACCCCTGGTATTTGATATTAAGATGATTTGTAATAATGAAATTCACAGAATATGTTGCTATTTGTGTGGACAGATATTGAGTGTGGTGGGGGCTTTTACGTCAGAAGCCTGGTGGATGATCTGGGAAAAGGTAGGAAAGCTAAAAAAAACAAAAAAAAGTCCTTGGAAAGAGTCAGAATCAGTAAACCATATCCTGTAGGAAATTGCTTATTTTATGACTGCAGAGACACAAAGACAAGAACAATAAAAATATAGTCATAATAAGACTCTCTGGAAAATGGAGAAAAATACTCTGAAAATACTGTGTATTAAATACATAAGCAGTTTCCACCAGGATAAAGTTTTCTGATTCTTATTTCTGACACACTATACTATATACACAAAGCACTGATTCTGGTCAGGAACACAGTCATTTCTAAGTATAGAATGTATGTGTTCCTGTATAACACAATGTATCTGTCTGTCTTTACCGTGTGCAGCTCTGTCCTCCTGTGCTCATGTGCAGGAGCTGACCAGGACTAAACAGGGTCAGTTCACTCTAGAAGACCATGTGTTAAAGGAGGAGCGTTGGACCTACCAGGACATTTCTCAGTCTTTACAGCCCTGCCCAAAGCCTGTATCTCAGCAGAACAGCAGCAGAAAAGGCAAGCCGCAGGGGAAGCCTGCCCAGCCTGGCTCTGAAAGTGCTAGTAGAGATCACAATCACGACAGCGCTGAAGGTGCCAGTGGAGATCACAATGACTAGAACCTAGACTAGAGGCAAAGCCTCATGTCTCATACCACTCTCGGTTCAAGAGTTGGAAGGAACTGCCTTTATCCAGTAATTCCAAGCCTTCACTTTAATGCTGGTGATGTGTGACCATAATTCCTTTTTTACATGCTTTATTGACAAATAGCAGGCCAGAAGTTGTCTGGAAACAATGCAGTGAGTGATTGTAAGGCTCAGGTTCTGTAACTGTAACAAAAGGTCTTCTGTGTCAGACAAGGCTTCTTTATGTTGGTATTGTTTTATAACAATGTTCGGTTGGCTGCTGTTCTTATCCGGAGCCTGTTCCAAAGGTAGTGATTATTATTTTCCATGAACTGCAAGCAGTTTGCGGCGAGTCTAAACTGCTCTGCTATTTTCATGGAAAAGCACCAGCTGGCAGCTTTTAATAGTCATTATGATGTAAGTAGCACTGATGTAGTTGCAGATTTCCCCCCCTTTTTTATTTATTATTTCTGATTAAAATCTGCCATGTAGCGTGCTGGTGCCATTTCAGTTAAACTACATTTGTGTTTAAAAGATAACTGTTGCTTTTGTTGTGCACTGAAAGCTGTTAATACAGACATCCCAGTTTGAAATTAAATGCATGAGCACATTGAGAAGCCTAATTTGGTGTAAGAGATGAAAAGAAACAGCCTAATAAACAAACCAAAAAAACATAAGCAAATAACTTCTTGTTGAAAAGGTAGTCTTTTTCAATCATTATCATTTTGTAGGACTGTCATCATAATAATTAAAGCATGCTTCTAATGGTAGTTGGAAAATGTTGGTGTGGAAGCCTACTACTTGGAAAAAACAGCTATAGTTTCCATAAAACATGTATGAATCGGCATCTCATCAAGAATTAATATCTCAATTATGATTATTTCAGAGGTCATAATGAGATTATCAGATACTAATAGTATCTTGACTATGAGAAAAGTCATAATACTAAGATACAATATTAGGTCATTTTATGACACTTTTATTATGAGGTATTAAACCAAATATGAGATATTAACATTACTATGAAATACTAAATACTAACCATGTACTTAAGAGAAGCCCTATCTGCCAATGACTTTTATGTTTTCATTGCGGTTTTGTGGGGTCCAAGAGTTTTTTTTCTCTCTTTTCTAATACATCAACTAAATCTGGAATGTGTGAGCAAGGAAACCAGTACTCCAGAAATTCCCGGTGGTAAAAAATGACCGTGGCTCTTGGGTTCCACACTTCATTTCACACTTCATTTTCTATGACTAAATCCCTGAAAGCGGAGGAAATTATATGGGCAGAACATTCTAGATGCATCATTGTGTTTTGGAAATGTCAGCTCTGTATGTGACAGAGTTATAAGTCATAACTTTATAAGCATACGCTATTGTAGTTTCAGTGATTTAATTGAAATGTGTTAAAAGTTAATAGGTGTTCAGATTTAATAGAATGGTAAATGAGACCCATGTGCCTGGGATGTAACAGTTTGCCACCTGGTGGCACTGCAGAGCTAGAAGTTTAGGTTCCATGTAGGCCGTATCACAAATGTTGAGCGGGGAGATTAAAGTCATCTTGCTGTGTGAGCACGTGAGAGGTCATGTTAATCCTTCAGGTCACACGTGTTGCATCACTGAGCTGGTCTGACTGACGGGGCCCGTCAGTGAAGCCACAGTGATGTGATTCTGTGTAGTAAGAGTTAGATGTGGGCCATTTCCATGCTATGCAACATAAAATAAAAGGGCAGATCGACAAGCTTGTTTCAGAACTTCAATACACTTCTATTTAAAAACTGATTCTTATGTTAAGAACATTTTCTCTGCTTGTTTTAATGAAACTGAATGGTAGCTGATAATGGAAAAAGTGGGGGGACAAATCATAGTAAATAAAATGCAGGATGGGAATATACACAGCCTGATCTAGACATCTAGACATCAGTCAGCGCCATAATCTCCTGGCAGCCTTGCTAATTGGGGTCAATGTGTGTGGTTATTTTTTCTCCATACATTCCCCATACATTGGCCATGCTTCTAAAGTAAATTTAGACTGACAAAACCATTATTTAAAAAAATAATACAAAAAAAGTGCCAACAATTATTGGCGCCCCTATATTTAGTTCTATTTGCACCATCCCTTTGCCAAAATATAACATCGGTGAGACTCGCTTTGCAATGCTTGACAAGAATTCAAAGCAAAAAATCTGAGACAGCCCCTCAATCCAGTTCCTCCAGGACATTCTTGTTCGGCTTAGCCCGTAGGTTTCCAGTGGGGTTTAGATCAGGGAACTGGGAAGGCCATGTCAAAAGCTTGATTCTGTGGTCACTTAACTGTTTTAATGTGGATTTGGACATATGCTTTGGATCACTGTTCTGCTGGTAGATCCAACCATGACCCAGTTTTAGAGGCCAACAGATTTTTATTTAATATCTCCTGGCACTTGGTGGAGTCCGTGATGCCATGTGTCCTAACCAGGTTCCCAGGATCTTTCGGAGACATAGCAGCCCCAAAGCACTACAGGTCCTTAAAATTAAGTTATTTTCCTATGTAACCATCATTCTTTTTAAAACAAGCCCACCTCGAGAAAGTTCTGTTTTTCGTCTCATCCTACCACTACATCCAGTTCCACTCAAAGTTCCAGGAGTGTCTGGTGGGTTAGATGAAAGAGAAAGCTTTCTTCTGAGACATTTTCCAAACAGATGGTTGTTTTTTGTAGATTTGGTGATCTCAAAATTTTCATGTTTCTCCATGTTTCAGTGATCCTGGAAGAACATTTAATCTTCATCTCCATGTCTAGGGTCAAAATAAATCTGTGCCCACTTCCAGTCTGAAGCTGTACAGCTCCAGTCATTTTAAACTTCTTATCTGGAACCCTAACAGTTGACATTAACATATTGAGGCCTTTAGCTACTGTTTATAGTCACTGCCTGATTTAAGAATGTCAGCACACTGTCTCATTTTATTAGTATGTTGTCCTGTCGTCCTCGTGTTGATGAATGGAGTTTGCTTGTTGTGTCATCTAATCTTTACCCCAGTGAAATGGGAAGTCATGGAAGGATGACACCTCTCTGAAAACCAAGGTGGCCTTAAAAATAAAATATAAATAAGGACATGCTTGAGTTTGCTCCTTAGAATTTCTAGGGCTGCTTTTAAGTGTGAGGTGGTTTTATTTGAAACTAGGGCTGGGAATTTAACGCGTTAATTAGATTAATTAATCACAGAAAAAAATAACGCGTTAATATTTTTAACG
>JBBPCX010095599.1:0-24016 GCA_037974365.1 Hydrocynus forskahlii | reverse complement strand
ACACACCATCATACACACCTTCACACACACCATCATACACACCTTCACACACACCATCATACATCTACACACCTTCATACATCATGTTATTAAGTCCATGTTTCACAGTGTGATTTGTAATGATCTTATAAGATTTCAGAAGGGAGCTATGAAAAACTGCCATGGGCTAAATATTACATAAGCACCATCTGGTGGACATTTGTATTATTTTCACATCCATCTACATCCCAGCTCTTCTAGAGTGAGGAAAAATTATTCTACCCCTATAATTAGTCTTATTAAGTAACATTATCTCTAAATGATGTCACCATCTATTTCTAAATGCAAAGAAAATTATATTTCAAAGTACACCGATCATTCAAATGCATATTTGTGTCACACTGACTCCAATCTTCTGAAACAGGCCATTGCATGAAAATGCAGACCTGTATGCACCAGGTTTTTGGCCGAGGCTGAGGCAGTGACTCTGTAGCTCTGATGGCTGCTTGATTTAGTCAGAGAGGCCTTAGTTAGCTTAAGAAAAGTGGATTGCCACTGAGCTTTCCAAATGTTTTGCATTTTCATTGAGTGGTTTTTGCATGTAAATGATTCAGTGTCGATAAAATCTCTAATTTCTTGACAGTGGTAGTGAATGGAACCCAACGTCTCATCTACAACACAAATATAGCCATTTTATTTTACCACCCAAACCCACCAGTGCAGCTACACGTCCTCTGAATGTTTATCTGGAATGATGATGGTAAAATAGTGGCAAATCTCTGGTATTTATTGTTTGCGAGGGTCTTCACACTATCCAGCCAAGGCTTTCAGTCAGTAACATTTGTGTGTTGCAGGGTGAACAGGAAGGAGGAAGAAGAGGAGGAAGATGAAGCAGGTCAGCAAAAGCAAGGCAGCAGGCAGAAGAAACAGGACCCTCATCGGACTGCTGAGGATGATGATTTTGAAGATTTTGATGATGATGATGATGATGAAGATTTTGGTGAACTGGACAGTGATTGCAATGAATGTGATTTAGGAGCTACAGGGAAATAAAGAACTGCCACTTCTTATTCAGTTTTATTCTTGTAATTGTTGTTATAGACAAAAAAGGCACCGCTTCTTGTCCGAGCCCGTTTGGAATTTTGGAATGGTTCCAATGCTAAAATGTAAATGCCCGAGACACCGGCACCTCCACTCCACTGTCACAAACCTGAGTGAACGTTAGGAGTGGTGGGGCGACAACACCAGTGTCCCAATTTACTGGAATTCTCTGTGCCCACCGCCTCCCAGCTCTATACCCTTCATCCAGCAGGAAAAATTAAAACAGAAAGCCTGACTAAACAAGTAGGTTTTCAGTCTGGACGTAGACACCTTGTAGCGCAGTCTTGGACTTTTTTGACTTCACTGATACAGTGGCAGCCAAGCTATAAACAGATCAGTCCTGTGAGAGCTGCAGGCTCATAAACAGACCTCAAGCTCTGGTCAGTTATGAAAAGAAAGATGTGTGTCAACTGTTTTTTGTGGTTTAATAAAAATAATCAACCCATGAATGTTTGTTTTAGCGCAGACTGTTAGCCAATTAGAGGCCGTGCCTTAACTTTTCTGGGTGAAAAATGTGTTCAGTATTGAGTCTGAAGGACAGTAAAGTGATTCTCTCTGAATCTCTGAGCTGTTTGTCTCTGAATTCTCTCTTGAATGACAGTTTTAATTTGGGAGTGTTTTCACCGACTCTGTACATTTCAGGGGATCGTACGTAGATGGGGATCTGATGTGTCGGGTTTTTGTGATCTTGAACAAAGGAGCTAAGAGAAGGTCTACAGTTAATTCCAGATGCCACATTTTGCAGCTGTAGCCTGGAGGCTGACGTCTCTCAACATGAAGATCAGTATCAGTCAAACAGACCATAATGAAGCTGTAAAATCCCAGCCAGAGCCATAACTTCAGTTGGTAAACGCTGGGGAGCTTAGCAGTACAGAACAACCTGGAAGACCACAGACGAGTCGGTTACAGCAATCAGGTTTTCAGTCCTAAAGGAATACTGCTGAACTCCACATCCAGGATGTGTCCCTGGTGTCTTAAAGAACACACCATACTGGTTTACTAGCAACTCACTAGTAAACCAGTAGGGAAGGACAAGTTTAAGAAGAAGTACAGTAAATCTTGTAGCCTGGGACAAAACTTCCTAGACATCCAAGGCGAAGATGAGCCCATAACAGAGTGATGGAATGAGGAACTGGAGGAACTAGTCAAAAGAAACCATCTCATTCTGTGGATTATGGCTGAAGCACCTGGAAAGTCAAGAACCAATCCTGTGCTCGTATAACCATTTTTAACCAACACCAACTGAAATGAAAAATGAAGATGTTTATGTACATCTACATCAACTTCATCTGATATTTTTACAGGCATAAATGCACTCGCAGCGTGGATAGATTTAGTCAACGTGTAGCCGAACGCTGCAGGCAGCCTTTTTAGACAACGAGGTCTGTTTTCACAATGCACCGCAAGAGTGCTGATCTAGAAAAACATTGCAATAAATCAAAAGAAATATGATCCAAGAGCAGTCAAATGTCTGGAATGACTGCCTGTAGTGATGAAATTTGGTCTTTTTTAAAAATATCTCACAGTAAGTCAAACTACTACCACATGTCTGTTCCACCTCAGTGGGGAGCTGGATGTTGAGAGGTTTGGGAATTAATTAAGAGAAAAGATTTGGGTGACTACTGATGGAACATTAGCCTCGTAGCTTCTGCATGTAACTAAAGAAGCAAAATCTGAACTCCAAACGTGTCTGAGTCCATGTCTGGAATAAGTGGGAAAAACTGTAAATGAGATTTTTTGCCAAATTATTCCTTTAAGATCCATTTGATAGATTACGTTACGAAGCTTTTGGGAAACACAGCTACTCCCAGCCCAGTGCCTCGATGGTGGATGGTATGAGGAAGATGGCTATGAGTCACAGGCAGTCATCTGACAAGGATCGCCATCATCTGAAACATCTACTTTAGGTCTTTTTTTTTTTTTTTTAGATCAAGATCATGGTTATTTTCCATAAGTGTCAACGGACCCTAGGCTTATTTCCTGTTCATGATTTGCTCCCAGATGAATTTGCTATTAACTGTTAAAGAGCAGTGAGAAATTCTTGTAAATTTGTGTTTCTTAATCATCCTAACTATAGAGAATTTTAATCATCTCAACTACGGTGGGAGGACCTAACCATGGTTGGAGGATCTCAATCATTTCAGCAATGGTTGGAGCATCTTAATCAGTTTAGCCATGGTAGGAGGATCTCATTCACCCCAACAGTAGCTGAAGGAACTCTGTAATCACAGCCATGATTGGACAGTCTTTTTCATCTTAACCAATATTTGGAGGATCTCAGTCATCTCAAACATTGTTGGAGGATCTCATTCACCTCAACAGTAGTTGGAGGAACTCTATAATCTCAGCCACGGTTGAAGAATCTAAATAATTTCAGCCATGGTCCTAGGATTTCAACCATCTCAAACAAGGCTGGAAGGTCTCAGTTATCTTAACCATTTTAGGAAGATATCAATCACCTTCTAAATGGGTAGAAGATCTCAATCATCCCAACCATGGAAGGTGGACCTTATTCACTTGGTTGGAGGGCCTCAGTCAGCTCATTTATGGTTGGGGATCTTGATCATCACAACCATGGTTGGAGGACTTCATCAGAGATTTTGAAAACCACTTTCAAAAGTGAACAGCCTGTTACCATTGCTATGGCTGCTATACCGTTGTTACGTTGCTATGGCTACACTGCTTTTCTGAAACGCCCACACAGCACTGATGAGACTTTTATAGCTTTTGCTCAGTTTAAATGATTTGTATTTAAATCATTTATATATTTTAACTTTGTTTACCGGCATACTATTAAACTACTGATTCGACTGAGATGGGGATACCGTATCTGCTGAAGGTCTCTTGATGTTTTTCATTTTGCTGTATTTTAAAAGAGGACTGTGTTTAGAAACTCCTCAATGAACGCTTGCACGAACAAAAACGTGTTTTCCAGGAATTTCCAAGGAATCATCAGATCTCGTGATTTTATTACTCACCTCTGTGTGGTGGATTATCACTTCCCAGTGACGTCATTTTTGCTTTCGCTGCTCTCGTGATGTTCGGTGCAGTTCCACCGCACGCCGCTTGATTTACTTTTACGATTTACTGCCATCAAACAAAGTGCTGTAATAAAAATGTTAAAAAATATATGAATAAATGGATGGATGGATGGATGGATGGACTTTTAGTGAGGTCTGTGCAGCTGTCAATAGACCAACTGTCCAGAATATGTACTACACCAATTGCTATAATTTTCTTTTACATCATTTCATCCCTTCTTTTTTCCCCTTTTTAAAACTGAGCAAACATTAAGTTCATATGTAATCACTAATGTATTGCTTGTGGTATTAACAGCCTCTGTAATTCACTGTAGCATGATGGTAGCTAGCAACATAATGAGAAGGCTAAATAAAAGCCAAATAATTGAGTAATCCCTTAATTCCCCTCATGAACATACACATTTACAGTATATCATATATTCTTTAGTAGAATAGTCACAAATTGTATGTGTACTTCATACCAAAACACTGAAAGTTCAGCACTGGTCTGGTTGGTGCAGTATGTAAACACACTTGCATAGCTCCGTAGAAGCTACCACATTGTCAGATCATCGTTTTCACATTGAATCTGATTGTGGTGGTGGTCTAGTGGGTAGGATACTTACCTCTAGACCAAGAGCTCATGGGTTCAAATCCCACCACTGGCTTCCTGAGTAAGACCTTTAACCCCAAGCTGCTCCAGGGAGACTCCCCCCTGTAGTTAGGGAATAAAAGCTTTGGATAAAAGCATCTGCTAAATGCCTTAAATGTAAAATTATCTGAGTGTCCGAAAAGTTAATAAAGGCTAAATCTTCAGCCTAACTCAAAACTATGGTGAAAAATTGCAAGCACCACTATTGTGAGGAATTCTGATAAATGACTAACAGGTTATACTATATTGTCAATAATACTGACATGCTCATGACTGGGTGCCCCCTTTCATGTGGGCAGCTGGTAGGAAGTCATGGGTTTGATTCCCAAGATTGCTAAGCACCTCTGAGGTACCCTAAGCAAGATACCGTCCCCACACACTGCTCCCGGGGCGCTGTGTTCCTGGCTGCCCGCTGCTTCACTTGGTGAATGGGTTAAATACAGAGGAAGAATTCTGTGCTGTTCACACTGTGTGCTGTGGTGTGTTCATGTATGACAGAATGGTCACTTTCACTTAACAATTATGCAAGACATAATATGAAGCACCCACTGTATTGCTGTAACAGTTCAGACCTCCTTAGTCTAGGTAAAACATCCACTGGGTCAGTCTCTCTGATTTCCTTTGGTTACAGATGGAGAATCAGGCCTCATATGAAGAGTTCTCATTATTATGTAAAGGGCAAAAGCCAATCTTACATCAGCACTAATGTTGTAATCTTAGAAGGACCTTATCAGACTTTCAAGTGATCAAGGGTCAGCTTTTGCCCTCAGGACCCTGATCACTGTGGTTATATTGGCAGAGTAAACATGATGTATACACTGAGGGAAACAAGTGTTCAGTTTACGTTATGTAATATGTTTCCAGTGGATACATCCACTTCTAACCATGTAATCACACTGTGTGTTTCACTATATATTAAAATATGAAATTAATGCTGCAAAAATAACAAATTTCTCTTGCAAATTGTATGTGGTGTTGCTATAAAAGAAGCACTCAAATGGAAAAAGGTACATAGTATACATATAGCAAAGACCTCAACATCCCTGGCAAAACAAACTGGTGCAATAATATGCAAGTGGAATGTTCACTGAACCACCGCTAATCGTTCCCAAGCCAGAAGCACAACTCAAGATTTCTCTCCAACTTATGATAAGGATGGCAAGAGTAAGAGGTAAAAGAAAAGCAAGCAGTCCTCCTGCAGTTTGCATATCATCATATTCAGCAGATGATGCCATCACAGTCACCCTGCACCGGGACCTCACCCATCTAGATAAGAAGAGCACTTATGTGAGAGTGCTGTCCATAGACTTCAGCTCTGCATTCGACACCAGCATTGTGATAGGAAAGCTGAGACTGCTGGGCCTCAACACCTTGGAGTGTGCCTGGACCCTGGACTTCCAGAGTAGGAGACCTCGGTCAGTCAATATCACAAGCCACATCTGTGCAGATGGTTGAAATGACAATAAACAACTGCTTGACTCAGTCAGTCGCAAAGAGGTATTGGATTTCAGTACCTGTGTCTGGCCAATACATGAACTGGTGATTAATAATTCCTATGAGATGTCTCTCGTACATGAATCAGTAAGTGCGGTGGGCATGCTTGGCTGATGGACCACTCTTAAAGTAGCTCCTCTCTCAGTCTGATATGTGTATCATTAACACTTCTGTGATGTTGCTACGCACACTACCATCTAAGTGACACTGCTTTGCTGAGAATAGTCCACTAGTCAAATTATATCCAGTGTACAGAGGTTCTGTGGTCAGAAACTGACCAATGATAAATGAGGCAGAGATGGGCTGCTAAATTACAGATGGGCTACAGTCTGTAACTCTGCACCTATGTAATGAACCTTTGAGGTAGGTGAAGCTGAAAAAAATGACCAGTGAGTGGAAGCATAAAGGTTGCATGACAATTGTAATAGTCATTGCATAGATAGATGGATGGATGGATAGATGAATGGATGGATGGATAGATAGATAGATAGATAGATAGATAGATAGATAGATAGATAGATAGATACATACATACATACATACATACATAGATAGACAGATAGATAGATAGATAGATGATACTGCCAGAGACACTGAATGTTCTACAGACTGGTCAGTTTGCAGTCAGTCATATTATCCTTTCCAGCTAAATGCTCTCAAAGGAGATTCTATTTCTGTGTGGTTTTACACAATTAACAACTGGTGCTAATTGTAATGATACTTCCTCTGTTATTTGTGATCAGCCTATCAGATTACACCATCAAACCCTCCTGGGGGATAATTAACTTTAAAAATCAGCTGTGAATTCAATCATCTCTTTCATCCTTCCAATATAAGTGTAAAGCTAAACATAAGAGATGTTTTAGCTTTACAGTATACTTGAATTAAATTTAGTCTTATTAGTCCATGACTTGATCATTGATGACATTTAAAATCTAAGGTGGTTTCAAAATCCAGAATGTGTGTGTATATGTGTTACATTTCTCAAAGGAAATATATGTACAGGGGGTCCTTGGGTTACAAAAGTCTCAATATACGATGTTTTGAGTTTACAATGCTCACTCTTACTCCCACTTCCACTCAACTTACACCGTTAGCCTCGTACTTACGGACTATGTGGGTGAAGTAGTTTGGTTGCGCGCGGTGGAAGAATATGCAGTAACGCGGCGTATGAGTGAGGGAGTTTTCCTTTTCCTTTTTCTTTGGCTTACTTTTGTTTTTATAATTTTACAGCTGTGTTAGGATCAGTAAGTGTCTCAGGCTACGAGGTTGTTTCGACCAACACCAAAATTCGAGTTACATCACTGTCGAAGGAACGGATCTGTGTCATAACTCAAAGACCCCCTGTATATATGTACGTTGTTTTGTGTTTGTTTGTATATGTAACTCTGGACCCCCTGTGCAAGACTCTCCTCAAGGGGGCAGTGCAATGGCAGAATGTACTTCAGATTATAGCTGACCAGATCTGCAGATGTTCTATGAAAACCTTCAGAGCTCAAAATTAATAAAGACATGGGGATGACCACGCCCTTCCCCCCCATCAACAAATCAAACCCCTACCCGCCACCAAAGTAACAAATCAAAACTACGGCCCCTCTGGGCACTTTGCATTCTATAATATTCAGTTTGACGTTTGTGATTTGTTTTAGGATTAATATTTACCGTAAAATGTACAACATCCAGGTCATGTGACTTGAATAAGGACATTTCAGTGCTAACCATCATGTGGTCCTGTGGTGGTCCTTCTCGGATGACAGACGAGGGCTGAGATCAAACACCTGCAAACTGCACCCAAATGATAGGCAAATGCAATAAAATGGTAACACTAAAAGGCCTAAATTAGAGGGGATAAGTCAGTGAAATGCCAAATGTAGATATTTTTTCACTGACCTCAGATGTAGTCCATCAGCCAAGACATGTAGGGCAATGAGGCTAACTGGAGCTACTAAGTCAATAATCACCCACTTGTGGATGTAGTTTGTAAAAGTGAACTAAACTCCACTATACGGCCAAATGCTGAGGGCAGCCTTTTTAAACAACAGGGTCCATTTCCACAAACCATCTCAAGAGGAGTGCTGATCTAGCATCAGATGTTGTGGCAGTGACCATCGTAAATAGGGATGAATCTGGTCCAGTCCTCTCCAGCCCAGGTGTCTGAAATGGCTGCCTGTAGCAGTCATATTTAATTATTTTTTATAACTCACGGTAAGTCATACTGTGTCTAACACCATATGCACAAGATTGCTTCAGTGTAATGAAGAGCTGGATGAAGGTTGAGAAAATGGAATTGCGTAATTTCTGGTGTTTACCAACCTTAACCTCGTAGCTTAGTTCTAATGTAAAGAAATTTTTGCTGATTCTGGGGTAAGTGGAGAATTATGGACATTTGCTTTTTTCCACTGAACTATTCCTTTAACAGTCCTTTTTATTCCATTAACAATCCTATTAGCCAAAATATGATAATCTTCCTCCTTATGACTATGAACCACATGTTCAATATTTCAACACAAATCTGCTCATCATTGGTTTGGGTGGATATATTGAGGTTTCAGAGGGGTTTCCTTCCTTTTTTATTGAAAATCAGGTGATGCCAGTGAGCTATTTTCTCCAGAAAGTGGCTTGTGCCAGTTTTAACCCAATGAAGAAAAGCACACTGGCTTGTTTTCCTGGAAAAAGGGAACGAGGCTCATAAATTACATCAATTAACCACCTGATGGTCTTTGCTTCCCCATTTTCTGTGGATTTCTGCTGACCACCAGCGATGATGACATTGGGGTGGGTAGGCTATGTCTGGAGGGTTGCATAATCATGACAGACAGGGCACTGATTTCACTCCTGGGTCATTTGTGGGTAGGTCTGGATGGTTCCCCCCCACAGATTAACTCTAAATCTGGACTAAAAATGTATTTTTTAATGCTGAGTCACCCTTTGCCTAACACTTTGTGAGCAAGGAAATACCGTTCCACCTCGAGAAAGTTCTAATGTTCTAATCAGATTAGAACATGTTTTTCCTTGTGTTACTTAGAACTACAGGACGTGTGTATTGCAGCAGGTCCTTGAAGCACTGTGAGGAAATCTACACAAGCAGATGATGTAAGGCTTCCTAACCAGAGTTATAATTTGGTTTTCCTTCAGTTTCCCTTAGCGGGGGACCTCTATGACTACAAGCCCCAAGAGGGTTCATATACCTAAAGCCAACCAATTGTGTACCAACCAGTTTAATCAACCCTGTTGCTAAGGCCAATAGTCCAATCAGAATTATATATATCGTCTGTCTGGTGGAAATCTTGTAACTCCACTTTTGGTCTTTGTTGTTTTTTTTCATAAATCGATACTTTTGGTCATTCTCCACATGGGTCTGTAAAATTTTGAAATGATTAACCAATGAAAAGTGTTGAAAATAGTTAGACCAATTCTGATGACTATTCATTTATTTAGAATAAAAAAAGTTTTTTGAGTTTCCTGAAAAATATGAGGTTTCCGGCCAACAGTGACAATATATATATATATATATATATATATCCAGTTTTGAATATTTTAACAACATCAATACTAGACCCAAAAATGATAGGGCAGATGAAATTTATTCTGATTGGACTATTCCATTATAAAAAGGTATCTTAAACATTCTGTTTTAGGCTTCTACAAACTGTGTCCCCCACAAAATAGTAAGACGCGTCAGGTGTGAATGATCAGAGCCAGGCCACTTCCTACTGTTCTCCATCAAAAAATGACTGGGGGCTCCATCAACTGATTCTGTATTGATTGGGGATAAATGGGGCCTATTGGCTAAAAATGCATTTTTTAAAATTTGCACCCAAATATTTAGATTATTTATCAGAAGCAAAAGTCATGTCTTTATAAAGTATACTTGTATAATTCTTACATTCCTAATTTTAGTACACAAAAAACAAAACGAAAATAAAATACAAGAACATTTGGGATAGATCTTTAAAAGAGGACAAAAAACGGCAGCCAAACATCTTTTATTTGTTTATTTTTCTTAATAAGAAGCAAAAGTCACTAATGGTGTCTTTATAAAATATTTTGTATTATTCTTACATTCAAAACGTAATCTAAAAACAACAACAACAACAACAACAACAACAATAATAATAATAATAATAATAATAATAATAATAGCGATGGTGGGCGGGGTTACATCTCGGTGGGCGGGTCACAGGTCGGTGTGTCGGACAGGTGACAGGCCTTGCGGGTGGAACGGCAGGCAGGGGCGGAGGGGCCGCGTGACCGGGTGACCGCTTTAAAAGGCGAAGGGGGAGACGCGGGCGCAGATCAGACATGCCGGTGGGGCTCGTGTACAGGGGGACGCTCGCGCACTCCACGCGGGACACTCCGCTCCAGGTCCTCGAGGACTTCGTGCTGGGGGTGGACACCGAGGGCAAGGTGTGTGAAAACCCTCTTTAACCTACACATTTTATTATTCCCTTCCATCAGTTAGACATATAAAAATAATACAGAAATTACAATTAATTTCAAGAAGCGCAAAAAACCAGGGTTAGGTTTAAGATCAGATAAAATAACAAAAAAAAACTCACAATAACTGAACTGTGACTGTCGGTGGTCTTTATAGTCCCACGTGAAACACCTCTGGTGGGATTAGGTGTTGATTTAAAAAAAATAAATAAATACATACATAATCTGAATGCATGCTCTACAGGTAACCGAGTTATACGAATAATCTCACTAGTACATAATAATACATTTATATTTTTTAAACATTTATTTTTATGATTTTTTTTTCCTTTTTACTGTTTTTATTATAGTTTAATTTCCTGTTCTCCCTTTTCTCATTTTCCTTCCTTTCTTTCTTTCATACTTACATTTTATATTATAATGTAATAATAAAATGTATTATATTTATATCTATGTTTAAACTGTACACATTCTATTTATTTTCTTATGATAATAATAGAGTAAAATCTCAATTATGGCATTTCTTTTGCACAAGACACATATTAAGGTTCCATTCAGCAAATACCCAGGAGGCATGTATGTAGAGTGTGTGTGGTGTATGTGGTGTGTATGTAGAGTGTGTGTGGTGTATGTGGTGTGTCTGTAGAGTGTGTGTGGTGTATGTGGTGTGTCTGTAGAGTGTGTGTGGTGTATGTGGTGTGTATGTAGAGTGTGTGTGGTGTGTATGTAGAGGGTTTGTGGTGTGTGTGTGTGTTGTGTACATAGTGTTTGTAGTGTGTGTGGTGTATATGTGGAGTGTTTGTGGTGTGTGTGTTGTGTATGTAGAGTGTTTGTGGTGTGTGTGGTGTGTATGTAGGGTGTGTGTGGTGTATATAGAGTGTGTGTGGTGTGTGTATATGTAGAGTGTGTGTGGTGTGTATGTAGAGTGTGTGTGGTGTGTATGTAGAGTGTGGGTGGTGTGTATGTAGAGTGTGGGTGGTGTGTATGTAGTGTGTGGTGTATGTGGTGTGTTAAGGTCCCCATAAACCATGCACACCCTTTTTTCTCCTTCTGGTGTAATAAAGTAAAGGATGCCTGGTGTCTAGTCTAGGCGGGGTTAAGTTTGGTGGGTTTGGGTTTAGCGGGATTGGGTTTGATGAGATTGGGTTTGGTGGGTTTGGGGTTTGGTGGGCTTGGGTTTGGTGGGCTTGGGTTTGATGAGCTTGTCTGTGGTGTGTATGTAGAGTGTCTGTGGTGTGTATGTAGAGTGTCTGTGGTGTGTATGTAGAGTGTCTGTGGTGTGTATGTAGAGTGTTTGTGGTGTGTATGGTGTGTTAAGGTCCCCACAAGCCTTCCACACACTTGTATTTTTGCTCTCCTCCTGGTGTAATAAAGTAAAGGCTGCCTGATGTCTATTCTTGGTGGGTTTGGGTTTGGTGGGCTCGGGTTTGGTGGGCTCGGGTTTGATGGGCTCGGGTTTTGGTGAACTTGGGTTTTGGTGAACTTGGGTTTTGGTGAACTTGGGTTTTGGTGAACTTGGGTTTTGGTGAACTTGGGTTTGGTGAACTTGGGTTTGGTGAGCTTGGGTTTGTTGGGTTTGGTGGGATTCCTCACCACTCTTCACTCCAAAAGGATCCCAGAGTGAGAAGAACCAAACCAGAGCTCCCGTTAGTGGTGGAGCATTGTGAATAGTGTACATAAGGAGTGTATTACATTCAGAGGAATCTGAGTCATTCTGAGTCCTAAATCAAGTGCATGAGTCTGCCCCACCTTAATGAAGAGCTGGAGGCAGCTTGAGAAGGTTGAGAGAAGTTTTGGGGATGAATTTGGGTGACTATTGACAACTAGTATTAACAGCGTTGGCCTTGTGTGTCCAGTTCTGGAGAATCAAACATGTCTCCAAACACGTCTTGGCTGATTGACTACATCTACAGCCGTTTCTTTAATCCACACATGTTGAGTCTTGGTTGGACAGAAAAGAGTGAGCTAATGTGACCAAACTGAAGGCTCCAAGTGGATGAGTTTCGGTTTTATTTGGTGAGAAAATTTGATGTATTTTGTTTACGTCCAGCACTACAGTTGGTTAGCGGTGCTGTGATTCATTTGGGGACGAAGGTTCAGAAGTGTGAAATCTAGAACTGCACATTACACTTCAAAGTATTAACTTATTTTATGTAAAATCTCAGCATTTGTGTGGACAGCTGTCATGTCTGGTTCCTTTCGGTCATGTTCCCAACGTAGCCCCTCCCCTGAGTATTAGGTCACAGCCCTGGGCACGTAGTAGGTGTGACAGCAGTGTGTGTGTGTGTGTGTCATCAGATGCCTAGACAACTCAGAGTCCCACCTGAGCCTGGCTTCTCATTAGCAGGGTTGCTAGGAACCTGATGACAGGTCCACCTGTTTCGTTTTACTGATTTAAGTTACTTGTGTTATTGTCTGCATTGTGTGATTGGGTGTTTGAGTTGCCAGGTGAGTTTAAAAGCCCGTCGATTCAGGGGTACGTCGCGTGGTCACCAAGCTCCAACAGTGAGTTCTTTGAAGTTCGGGTGTTTGAGGCTGGGAACGAAGCTCTCGACTCCTGCTCCTCTAAAAGGAAACCAGCTCGTGAGTAAAAAGGAAAAGAAACTGTATGTGTTGCAGCTGGCTTTCCGAGGGGAGCAGGATCCTAGAAACTGTATGCTTGGCGGCAAGCCCACAACAGAGAGCGTGATCCTTCACAGCCCACGTCATGTTGTGGAATCTCCAGCCCTCTGCTCTCTCAGGAAAAGTGACTGTGCCTCACTCTGATTCTCCCTTCGTGTGTGTGTGTGTGTGTGTTTGTCACAGGCATGAGTGAGGAATTCGCCACAGGACTCATCTCCACCAAGCTGGAGCAAGGACGGACTTTTGAAAAGAGAGGAATCTCTCTAGATTGTGTTATTCGTATGCCAACCATGAAAGTTACAGTTTAACAGAAAAATCGACGTCACTACTTTTCAGCTTGAGTGTTGCCCATTTTGTGTGTTTAAGCAGAAAGCTGCGGTGACTTTTTCATTAAAGAAACGTTATTTATTTTGAAACTGAGTCCTGTTTGTGTGTCCACATCATACTACCTGACGTGACAATAGCAAAGAAAGAATTTCATTGCACAGGGAAATGCACTTTCTTCTGTACATCTGACAATAAACGTTTTGAATCTTGAATTGGTTAGTTATTCTTACAGCTCAGTAAGTGGGTTTTGTTTGATCACATTTGTTTGTTACACCTACTACAGTCCTGCACAGTCTTATTCACTGGTCTTTCTGAGGACTGGACTGAATAAACAGTGCAGTGAATCACACACACACACACACACACAGAAACGGACACAAATTCACTCATACACACACTCAGACATACACACACATACCAACCCCTGCCTACGTCTCCCATTCACTTCACTTCACTTCATTTCGTATTCTTTTTGTTTTATTCTTCATTTTGACTTTCTCTATATTTATTCCCTCCTCTATATTTATTCCCTCTTTAATTCTTTTCCTTCCTTCCCTTTGTCTTTCTTTCCATTCATTTATCTTTCTCTCTTCAGTCCTTTATTTCATTCCTTTCTTCTTCCTTACTGTGCGTATTTCTTTATTCCTTTCTTTCCCAATCTAATGTGTTTGAATCATTTTTCTTTCTTTCCCTTTTTGACATTTGAATTCCTTGCATTTTCTATTTTTTCTCTTTCCTTTTTTATCATGGTTTTTCTTTTTCTTTCTTTTTGTGGATGGGACCTGTAAACGCCTGTAAATGGTCTTTGTTCTCTCCAAGTCTGGGTCTGAGTCTCGAGTTTCTGGGTGTCAGTGCGAGTCTAGTTCTAAACCTTATTTTATTTTAGTTTTTTATTTCATTTGCCGGTTAAAGCTCTGATCTGAGTCATCAGTTAACATTTGCAGATACTCTTGGTGGGTTGGACAAGCTTTCAAGAAGACTGGTGAAAAAGGAATAAGGATCTGCTTTACAGCTTCTCTCTCTCCCTCTCTCTCTCTCTTTCTCTCGATCTCTCTCTCTCTCTCTCTCGATCTCTCTCTCTCTCTCTCTCTCTCGATCTCTCTCTCTCTCTCTCACTGTCTCTTTTTCTCTCTCGCTCTCTCAGATTTGCTTTGTTGAGGAAGGTCAGAACTTGGCTGGTCTCTCACAGACCTGGGGTTTCCGAACCTCTGATGTCATTCAGCTCAAGCAGCAGTGAGTATCTTCTCCCTCTTAGCAACAACTCACAACGCACACACCTGCTAATGAGAATCCCTTTAGATCGTTAGAAGGTAATAACAGTGTGGTTAATGACAGTGTTATCTGTTGACGACTTGTGTTTCTGTACAGTGAGTTCCTTATGCCAGGAATGGTGGACACACACATTCACGCCTCGCAGTACAGTTACTCGGGCACTGCCCTGGATCTGCCCCTACTGGACTGGCTCAACACGTACACTTTCCCTGTGGAGTCGCGCTACAAGGACCTGGACTTCGCCAAGGACGTCTACACCAAAGTTGTGGTGAGATACAGTGGCTTATTAAGCAATTAATGAATCACTCGATTAATTAAACAGATCTGCTATATAGAGGTCATCCAAACGAGTCACCAATCCACATTTATCTGCCCGAACACATTAATAATGACTTCCGTACAAGGAGCATATGTTTTTCCATTACAAATAAAGTGACCCATACCCCAGTCGTACCCAAGCTGCTCGATGGCAGGGCTGAAAGCAGCCTGCGGACGAGCTGACTGCGTCACTGCTTGGAAAGAGGACACTGTGCTTTACTGCCTGCTCAGAAACTAACAACTGGGAAGTACAAGCTCTACTGTCTGTTTGGGCTGAAGATACATTTCAGTGGGAGTTTTGTAAGACACCCACAAATTTATCTTTAACTCTGTGTGAAACGCAAAGGTGATCCAGGACATCACTAACAAGTTATCTGGGTCAGGTTTTCACAGATAAAGAATGCTGAGAATAAAATTAAAAACTCAAACAAGACTGTAAATAATAAAAGACCTCAATAACAAAAGCAATTCTGACAGGAAAACTTTCCGCTGGTTCGACCTCATGGACGCGGTTTTGGAACGACGATCGGCCATAAACTGTGTGGAGAGAATTGAGTCAGAAACTCTGTTACCGGGCCGAAATACACTGGAGAATCAAAGTATGCAGCAAGTTCCGTACCATCACAGTACAGTTTAGGTACGGCGCGGTTTCTGTTGGCCTACAGAAAAGCGCCTTTATATATTAGAGGCTGCAGCCCATCTGTTGATGCACAGTTTGTGTTAGACGTCCTCTGGTCCTTCATCAGTTTCTGAGCCACTCTTGGCAGGATATTTTTGGGTGGTGGACCACTCTCAAACTAGATAAAAACCCCAGGAGACTGATTCACTAATAAGAGTTCCCTGTCAACTCCTGGACAATATATATCAGTAGCAGTACTCTGGTCAGAAACTGTAATGAACAATGACAGTGGTAAAGGGGGACTGACTGACTTTTTACAGGGTACAGTCTGTAACGGTATAGCTAATAAATTCATGGAGAAGCTGTGATGCTAACAATGTAAGTGGTGCTGTGTGTATGGTATTTAGGGGTGGCTATGCTCCTTTCATTATTACATGTACGGGCTGACTGCGACTGTTAGAGCTAGGCCTTAACTTGTGGTTAAAACGATTAAAAAAGTGCAAAAAATAGACCTATGTGACAATGCTAATTTCTGCTAGACACTTTCGGAAGTCTAAGCTAACTAAGCACTTAGCTAACAATACTGCACATGAACATTTTTGCTCATTCCAGATTAAACATGAATTTCTGAAGCTTGTAATAGACATTCCATGTTTTGCCTGAAGTTTGTAACAAACATATGAACATATATTTTACCTTGTATGTATCATTTTTGGAGTAACAAGTTCTGGCATAGAGCATCTGCTGTTTACCATCTGACACAAAGGAGGTTAGGCTCCTGATCATATTCACAGTCAGTGGCATACATAGAACCTCCAGATGGCCTATAGTGATGTTTTGCCCTCATGAAATTGGTTCCACCCACTGTAGATGAGAACATGATTGGTTGATTCTTCTTCCTGATTATGCTGGGTGTTAATTTGACATAGTAAAACTTTTAACCTGAATTCTGAAAGTCAAATCAAAGCTCACTTGGCTGTATCTACCTAGAAATAAAAAAATGATTAAAATCTACTAAATGCTAAAAACAAACTAAAATGACAATTCTCGATGGGTTTGAGGACTGAGGGAACCCTTCTGGTAAAATATTGGTCAAATATGAATGCATGTAAGCACCTGACAGCAAGATGTTTTAAATGTATTTCTTGGTTTTGTTTGGTTGTAGAAAAGAACTCTATGCAACGGCACCACAACAGCATGTTACTTCGCCACTATACACACAGACGCCTCGCTACTGCTTGGACAAATTGCAGGTAACTTTAAGACAAACACACAAAAGTTTTAACCTTTAACCCTTTTGAGACTGGCCATTGAGTAACAGTCTGCATTCATGTTTGACTTGTTATGTAAGATGACATAGAATCAGCAGTTATAGTGCTGTCTGGATAAAATCCCAGAGAAAACAGTGTTTGATTTTAAGCTTTGCAGAAAAACAATGCAACTGTGTTAAAGTCCAGGCATGGTGTAAAATTTACCCATCATACAAAGGCAAGTGTATCTTGATGCCTATTACAGATATCCATTAGGATAAGGCAAACCAAGCAACGACACCAAAACATGGAATGACACTAGTTTATGGTTGCCTTATGAGCAGTGGTCGTCAACCATGGTCCTTTAGACGTGCCTTTTTGGCAATGCCAACCTACAGTGGCTACAGAAAAGAATCACCCCCATTAAATATTTGCATTTTGTTACTTGGCAGCCTGAAATGAAGACACACACAAAAAAACATTTTTCCAGTTGAATTAACTTATAACATCCAAGTGAAAGATATGATGGCATCAGTTCCAAAAAACAAAACAGAATCACTGAGATGGATAAAACATCACCCCCTTGTGTCGGTACTTTGTGGAATCACCTTTTGCTTTAATTACTGCCTTGAGTTTGTTGGGATTTCTCTCTACCAACATTGCACATCTAGACATTTACATTTATCCAAAGCGACTTCCATTCCCTAACTACAGGGGGCGGTCTCCCTGGAGCATCTTGGTGTTAAGGGTCTTGCTTAGGAACCCAGTGGTGGTGTGCGGAAGGTAGGATTCAAACCCATGACCTCTTGGTCCAGAGGCAAGTATCCTACCTACTAGGCCACCACCACCCCATCACAAAGGAAATCAGTGACTGTGCAATTTTTGCCCCCTCTTCTTTACAGAACTGTTCAAGCTCAGTCAAATTGGATGGTTACTGTTAGTTGAGTGCAATCTTCAAATCATTCCACAGTTTTTAAACAGAGTTTAAGTCTGGGCTCTGACTTGGCCACGCAATGACATTTACCTTTTTCTCTTTTAGCCACTGTGTGGCCAGTTTTGCTCTGTGCTTTGGGTTCTGGGATTGTTGGAAGGTGAACCTTCTTCCCATTAACAAATTTCTGGCTGAGGGCAGCAAGTCTTCTTCAAGAACATGATGTTATATTGCTACATTTGTTGCAATACTGTCACATGCATAAAACAAAAAAATTCTTGTAACTGCTTTAAAGTTGCTGTGGTCCCCTTGGTAGCCTATTTGACCAGTTTCGTTCTCGCTCTTTCATCCAGTTTGGAAGAAAGACCTGATCCAGGTCTTTCTTCCAAATTCTTGTAACTGCTTCAATGTTGCCATGGTCCTCCTGCTAGCCTGTTTGACCAGTGTCCTTTTTGATCTTTCATTCAGTTTGGAAGAAAGACCTGATCCAGGGATAAAGCCTCAATTTTTTTTTTTAATCTCCTGACTTGTACCTGTCCACAAATTTATCCCTGAGATCTTTTGACAGTGCCTTGCTGCCCATTGTGGATTGGTTGCTTTCAGTTGCTCTACCAAGCACCAGAATGCTCCAGGAATCACTGTTTTAGAGCAGTGGAGAAAGTGATAATTACACCTGATTGAGTTTTCTTTAGGAGGGGTGATCTTTTATCCGTGTCAGTGATTCTATTGCTATCGTACCTTTCACTAGCATGTGCTAAGTTGCACTGAGTAAATACAGCAGTACAAGTTGATGTTTTATGTGTCTTCATTTCAGGCTCCAAAGCAACAGAATGATAATATTTTTAAGTGGCTGATTCTTTTCTAAAGCCAGTGTATATCTAACATGCTGCCCCTCCTTGCTTAATGATCCACCCAATCAGGGACTACTGAAGTTAAATAGCCAGAGGTGATTGCTGGAACTTCTCAAGAAGGCAAGTCTCCTGGAATTGTGTTGGTGACCACTGCTTAAGAGCATTACTATTCACACATTCTAACATACAAAATTACTAACAACATATAAAAGCCATTAACCATTGAGTTTTTCTTAGCTTAGCTGAGTATTTTAGCATGATTACTTTATTTTAAAATAAAACATTAAAATGCTTTTAAAAATGACTTGACCTTGATTTTTTTTTCTTTAACCCTTATGCTTCAGATAACTTTGGACAGAGAGCACTCGTGGGTAAGGTGTGCATGGACTGCAACAATATGGTACCGCACTATAAAGAGCCCCTGGAGGAATGCAAAGAAGAGACAATTCGGTAAGTTTTATTAGGAGGGTGGAGAGTTACTAACAAACACTAAGTGTTTGAGTTTGGTGACAAGTTTTGGTCATACTTTTACCGAAACAATTTGGTAGTTACATTACCTTCATAACTCCACTGTGAAACTAAAGAAGCCAAATCTGGAGCTCAAATATGTGGTGGCTGATTGGCTACATCTGGGCTAAGCGGAGACTTGTGTAAATGAGCTGAACTGTTCCTTTAAATTACCTATAAAAAGAGTGAAATAAGCTCCAGGATAATTATTGAGCCCAGAGAAATCTGTTCGGAATCAAACGCATCAAAGACCAGTCTGCACTGAGAAACATGCCAACGGCCTGTGGTATTGCATAAAAAGACCAGGGTATTCAAAACAATGCAGATGGTAGATCAGGTTTTGCTGGCAGACTCACAAAGCTTTAAAGGAAAATAACAAGGCTGCACCTTCTAAAACATACAATGTGGGCAATTCAGTTCTCTGTTAGCAGTGTACGGGCAAGTCCAAGGTTCCTTTGGCAATTCCAGAATGAATCTGTAGAACGTGATAACCTTTACAGCCCATTTTAAAGAAAGCGTGAATATTCACAATTCATAATCACATAGTAAGACTATGAAAATTAAATTTCCGTTGTGATATTAAAATATAACACAGCTACCAGACTGTCTGCCAGTGCTGACATGCCTTTCCTTTCTTTCACAGGTTCATACGTGAGCTTCTTAAGAAGCGGGTAAAGTACTGGACTCTTACATCATTGCAGCACAACACTAAAACAATAAAGGATAACTCTGAGGAACAATAAAGCAATCAGCTGTCATTGCACCCATCTAGGATTAGACGGACAGCAAACAAAAAGAAAGCCTATGAGTTTTGCCTTTATATGCTGCCATAGGTACCCACGATGAAATTCAACTTTTTTGACAGGTTGAACTTAACTCCCCTTATGTTCTGTATCGTACAGTATATTACATCATGACTTGTCTCGGGGTTTGTTTCCTAGGATGCTCACATTATACAATCACACATCTTTAGGCATTTGTTAGCCCATTGTGTCAAAACTCCCACCAAAATTCTGATCTTATGTTCTTGCTGAACTGATCGAGGTAACCATGCAATACTTGGGTAATTTGGTAGTTGGGCAGAATACCGGATACGCTGTCCTAAATGGATTCAGTAGTGTATTCCACTGGCATGCATGAAAAGTAACATAGTCCAAGAACCTTTAGAACACATCTTGATAAGACACATTCTACTGTTTTATATCCCCCAGAAATATTTTTAATGACAATTGTTTGTACTGTTTGCACTCACATAAACTATATTCTTGTCTTTTTGTGAGTTGTCACAAGCCTTCTAATTGTAAAATGTGTCCAGCGCAACAGAGACACTTAACTTTTCACTGGCTTAAAATGTCCATAACTGAGGAGACGGTTCCCGATTATTCCTCAATAGGACTCAGTAACACTCATTCTGACTGATCAGTCTACTCAGGCTTTAGCAGAACACAGTAGCACTGAAATACAGAACTGTGCAAAATTCTTCGTCACCCGTGTAAATTGTGTAAAACCATTTTTCTCAGCATGTGATAAAACATCTTTCTGCTAGCAAAGGTGACATTAGTATAAATGCAAATAAACAAGAAAGCAGTCAAAGGTTACATTTATTTTGCTTGTAAATAAGTTTTATTTTTCTATATTGTGAGCTGGTGAGGAGAACACCTCTTCAGCTCCAGATTCCTCCTCAGTTCCTCCAGCCGTTGTTTGGATTTGTGAAACTCCACCAGCAGCTCCTGATTTAATTTAATGAAGGACTGATTGAGTCAAACCAGGTTTCTGGTGAAACTACAGTAATACTGAACTTCGATAAGAACTCACTGATATACTGAACATGACATCACTATTTACAGTAGAATGTTATTTGAAGTAGTTCTTCTAAGTTTTATTTTGTAGATTTAGTATATTAATGTGAAAAAAAACTGTTAGTAAGGATTAGGCAGTTCCAGAAAATCAATGAATTAATGAATGAATGTGAAAAAAACACTAAACAGTTTTTAAATAATTTTTACAGGGCCCTTTGCACAATACTGTACATAACTGATCACACTAATTTATCAATGTACTCATAGCTCAGAGATAAATAACTAATTACAACTTTTCTCTCATGTGTGTGTGTGGGGGACAGTATGCTCATGTGAAGCCGGTTGTGACCCCACGCTTTGCTGTGTCTTGTTCCTCCTCCCTGCTTCACAACCTGGGAGAGATAGCCAGAAACAATGACCTGCACATTCAGGTAAGCCACACATACACACACACACACACACACACACAAACATCTACCTCATTCTCAAAGGACTGTAGTGTCATTCTACAAAACAAACATCTTAAAATGGTGCTTTCTCTTTTGATATAGAGCTTATGTAACTGGTGTCTTGACTAAAGTTCATAACCGTAAAGGGCTTAGTAAAACCTGCTGACCCAACAGGCATGTCCAGACATGTTACATCAAACAGGAGTTTGTAAGTAAGTCTGTGTTCATGAGCCAGTGTGGATCTGATTAGAAATGTATTTCCAACTGTGAAATGATGTTATCTCCAAATATTCATTGCACATAGTAATAGTAATTTACAATGTCTCACTTAAACTTGATGTAATGAGAGAGTACAGCTGTACAGGTCTGGAACTGTAATGAGTTACAAAACACTATGAAATCCTTTTGCCCTCAAGAGTATAGTGCGCTAATAACTTAAGTGCATTTCAATCAATGAAACCATTACAGAGCTTATGATAGTAAATTCTGTAAGATAAAAGATTATAAAGAACACTTCAGGATTTATATGTTGACGTTTTACATTCAAATGTTGGATTAGAATTAGTGGTCTGAAACAGTATAATATACATTATTTAATCACTGGAGCAGTAACATGTGAAATAATCATGTACGCTAATCTCCACCACAATCCAACATGAGGCCAAAAGTGTGTAGAAACCTGGCCATTACGACTTTGAGCTTCCTGAACATCCATTACAAAACATTGGGGACTAGTACAGAGTTGGCTGCCCTTTTGCATCTATAACAGTTATTCTGTGAAGGTTTTCTGCAAGATTTTGGAGTTTCTGTGAGAATTTGTGCCCATTTAGTCAAAAGAGCATTAGTGAGGTCAGGGACTGATGCTGGACGACAAGGCTTGGCTTGCAATTGATGTTCCAGTCCATCCTAAAGGTGTTCAGTTGGGTTGAGGTCAGGGATCTGTGCAGGCTGGTGGAGGTCCACCACACCAAACTCATCAAACCAGTTTCACAATAATAGCACTTACTGTAGGCTGGGGCAGATCTAGCTGGAAAAAAAATTCACAGACTTGTGGCATACTGGCATTATATGAACTCTTCATTAATACCCATTCGACTGCCAGTGTTTGTTTATGGAGACTACATGGCTATGGGCTTATACACCTGTTAGCAAGGAATGTGGCTGAAACACCCGAACTAGATCATTAGAAGGTGTCCACATAGTTTTGGCCTTAAAGTGTATTAGAAATACACAATGTGGAATGTTTTGTTATTTATAATCCTTTCATTTCCAGAGTCACATCAGTGAGAACAAAGAAGAGGTAAAGCTGGTGAAGCAGCTTTTTCCAGACAGCAAATCCTACACTGATATTTACCTAAAACACAACCTGCTCACAAACAAGGTGAGGAGTGTCTGAAAGGCTCTTGTAAATTAATTCGCATAATAAGTAACAGTTCCTTCAAAAACACCTTTGTTGCATGGATTATTTTAGATGAGAAAATTAAAAAACAGTGTTTCTTCTGAGCATTCATATAGTAATTCATAAGGAATACAGTTAGAAAAGTACATCATGTCAGTTGTATGTTCTCCGTATCTCAAAGTGTGATGACAGCATGCTTGGGGATGATTTCTGACACGTACTGTAGACAGTATTAGAACACTCCTGAACAAGAACATGAATTTCACTTTGCATATTCTAAAAACTGCCGCCAGAAAAAAACGTATATATTAGACTATATGTTCTACGGGTTACATCGCCATAACATTACTGTTGGAACAATACCATGACCATTTTTTGGGAGATGCAAGGTTTTGTTTCAACAGTGACAGTAAGAAAAATATTCTTTTCCACATGCATGCAATTCATCTTGGTCCTCAGAACTTAGCTGAGCTCATATCCTGTTCTAAGATGCTGTGCATCAGCTATGTTGTGACATTTGTTATTTTTTTGTGTGTGCTGAATGGTACATCATTACGGTACATCAATTCAGCTGTATATAATAGACAGGAAAGTGTTGCAAGTTTGTTCTAAGGTTTCCCTGAAACAGACACCTAAAGGGATGAGTCACCACTGCTCTGACTGTTCAGATATTTAGACTGCAAGTACAGACTCTACTTATATGAAAAAGTGTCACAACTCGGTCTTTGAAAATTATGCACTGTTCACAGATACAGTTTGTGCCAAAGTGACGAGAAAATGAAATCGGCAGCAACAAACATTACAGAGAAGACAAGTCAAACTTAATATTGTAATGGAGACATTCAGTTATGATAGTATGGGGTCAGGATTATGGATGTGACATGCAACCAGAGTTGGTGGGCTGTTGATATAAATATATATATATATATGTGTGTGTGTGTGTGTGTGTGTGTGTGTGTGTGTGTGTGTGTGTGTGTGTGTGTGTGTGT
>JBBPCX010095560.1:0-14947 GCA_037974365.1 Hydrocynus forskahlii | reverse complement strand
AGAGCTGAAAAGACTGATCAGGAATGGGAAAGACACCCCTGATCAGTCTTTTCAGCTCTCTCTGGGGTCTGGAAAACCAGCTTCAGCAGAACAATGTCAGCGGAGTCTGGAGAGGCCTTAGAACCATCTCAGGTTGTACCTGGCCACTCCATATGTACCTGTATATACATCTACAGTGTTCATACATCTACAGTGTTCATATACACATACAAATGTCTATATTTATATTTTTTGTATTAGTTGTAAAGTGTACTTTTAATTTTTATCTTGTGTTGCATAGCTTTTAATCTATTGATTTGCTGCTCTTAATTTGTTCACTTTCTACCGTAGCAATGTAAAGTTCCCACTTGTGGGACTAATAAATGTTTATCTTATATTATTTGGGCTTGTGTTCATCAACAAAATAACACACTCATAGGTTTGTGAAGGACAAAGTTATGAATGCAGATGTAGAGAAGCCAGCAGTAATCAAGGTCTGCAGTAATCAGTTTGTTCAGTTTGTTGTATGAACTGGAGCAGTGAGACTGTATCAAGTTTTGGGTCTGTCAGCAGTGCATGACTGCTCTGTTTGAATGGAGTTTGTTTACAGCTGAGTTTGGTAGATTGTGATTGTGCTATTTTAGTCCAGTCAGGCTTGAAATGAATGAAGTAGTCTGGCAGGTAACATGTTGAATTCAGTAGGGTGACTTCTCACCAAAACAGTGCAAAACGAGTGTGACAAAGCTGGGGTACTGAGAGTCTCGCTGGATGTAACATGTGTGTCTGGCAGTGCAGTTTAATATGCAGTAAAGTCATATCCATGCTGTTTTCTACTAATTAATTAAAACATCACTAAGTCAACCATGGGCTTATTTATGCCTGTATTCTCAGAATGGGTTTGGTGTCTATCAGCCAAATATAGGTCTTAAAGGGGACATATTATGCAAAACTCACTTTAAGTTAGAATAGGTCTATGGGCTATGAACATGTTCATGAAGTTCTTTGCACAAAATCACTCTCACATAAAGAGATATCACCAGATTTATTGGTGTCAGTTTCAGTTAAATACATAAGGTGGAACTTTTTAAGGTGGAACAAAACCAAGTGTTGCTGGGACATGGCCATCGAAAATTAAATGGAGCCACGCAGTTCTTTGGTTTTCTTTGTCTGGGAGAAAGTGTAGGGATTTGTGCTGTTCTCTGCAGCCAACAACACAACACTTCATGTGTGACTTGCCTTTGCCTGTAGACATAGCGCTCGGCTTATCCATGCTCGTAAAACCAGCAGACAAAATGGCAGATCTTCAACTAATCTAGTGGGTGGGGTCTCAACAGATGAGGGGCGGTTCTCTGCAAAATGGCAGAGTGTTACATCACACTAGGCCCTCCATCCAAACGGCTCATTTTGATAGGGCCTGAAACTGTGAAGAATAAAGCTGGTGAGATCTCTTTATGTGAGAGTGATTTTGTGCAAAGAACTTCATGGACATGTTTTGTATAGCCCGTAGACCTATTATAACTAAAGTGAGTTTTGCATCATAGGTCCCCTTTAAGACTGCAGAACTATGTTAAAGTATTGCCAGTACTAAGCCTCACTTACTGCCCAGTTTTACAATCTCAAAACAAAAGGGTGCAAAAAAACATTCCTTTCATGATGCCATTGAAGGACTGTTACTGGCTACCTGAAAACGTTTAAGTGGGTGGTTCCTTACAGAACGTTTTAAGATTCTCTAGGCAATGTAAAAGTTATTGCAGCATTTGAGGGTCTTTCCTCCCACTTGCACATCTCAATTATAAAAATGGTTCTACAGGGAGCTAAAATGGATTTTATGGCATGACTCAAAAACACCCTTTGGTGCATCCTTATTTTTAAGAGTTACAGGGTTGGTGTTTCTAATGGAGTTGACAGTAAATGCAAAAGCTCAAAGACACAGTTGCATAGCACATACCACATTACAAGTTTCTCATGACAGACACTACTTGACTTTGATGCAAATGAGACTTGGATGAAAGCCGTACGACTACAGGATCCTTTTGAAAAAATTTCCCTGTGAGCATGAGTAAAAAAGGAACAGTGCTGACTGATGAAAAGGCAGATAAAAAAAATGCTCTAGCTTTTGTAAAGAGCTGATATTCAACATCACCAAATCCATTAGTGATGAACAAATCTGCCATCTAATTGGACACAATCCGCATTTTTATCCACGTGGGGTCAGAAACACGGCAAGAAATTTTAAAAGCTGGCTGAAGAAGTGAATTAATTAGCACAGACTCACAGTGTGTAAAAATGAACAAGGTTAGTCTTTAATTCTGTGTCAAGCGAAGGCCACATCTTGCTCTCGGCTTGCTAGTGAAGCAATTTTTGATGCATTGTGAAATATTAATTGTAATGATTTAACATTTAATATACATTTATATATGCATATGTATTTCTTTCAGTCTAACTTAATCTTACTTTCATCAGGTGAGAATGGAAGTAGAAATGAGAGAAAACTGAAAACAGAATACATGGAGACAATGCTTCAGCAGGCAATCAGCCTACCTCTCCACACAGCTGCAGATCTTGGTGCTCCAGTGCCTGGGGAGCCTGGGGGCATGGTATAGGAGATGTGGTCATGATGTCTGTAAACAATTTCTGTTAATTTTGTTCTGTTCTGTTCAACATATTAGAAAAAAATGATAATGTGCTGTAACATTTGCACAGGTCATAATTTATGTTATTTTTTTAACCTAACAATAATAATATGTTAAGCAAATAAACAGTAACTGAATTAAAAGTGTGTTCTCTGCATAGGATCTTTACTAATTTACACATCAACAAAAAATCATTCGTCCACAAACATTTGCACAGAAACGTACATACAAAATGAAGTATGGTGTGCTTCAGTCATTAGGATTACACTAGATGGGATCAGAAGAGGAGCTATAGAGTTTGTTAAACTGTTTTTTTTTTGTTGGTACAGAAATCTAACATTACACGGATGTTCTCTGAACTTTAAATACATTCTTAATTTTATTTATGAAAACAGTCATTTACAGAACCATTGACTCAAAGCTTCTTTTAAGAAACAATGTAGTTCTTCCACAGCATCATTTCAAAGAATTCATTACACAAAATATTAAATGATGAAATATTTAAAATATTTACAAACAAGTAGTATCTTTCACATAGCCAGTTTAAAGAATTCTTTTATATATATTCCTTTATATATATAAATTTGTTTTTCACAGTACGATTTATTAGTATTTTATTCAATTTAAATCATTTTACGTTTATACGTCACAACCCCTTGTTCCACCACCACTGTAAAGAACTTGATCTGAAACATGCTAAAGTGTCCAAGACTAGCAAATTGCAATCAATACATATGTATTGTAGCGCAACCTGGTGGGTGTGGACACAGACACGGAGGCGAAGGACTAGTTGTCATCCACCCCGGAATGGGGGTCGGTGCAGTTTTATTGAATACTTAGGACTGTGGAAAGAAAGAGTGAAGTGTCCGGGGCAGAAGCAGTGCTCGTTGGTGTGCATAGAGGGGTGCTGAGGTGCTCTGTGGAAGGAGGTGAAGGGTGAAGGTGCTGGGGCAGCAGGGCATCTTTCCAAGATCACTCCCGTCTGTGCAGGGAGCAGGGTGTGTCCTTGGGGCTGGAGCCTAGGGTTTGGGAAGGAAAGGGTTAAGTTTGTCTTTACTCTTGCCTGTCGCTCTCTCTCCCTCTGTGGCCCCTTATATAGGGGGCCAGATCCTCATTCATGGTAGCTGATAAGGAACTACCAATGCGCCTCGTCAGAAGAGTAGCATTTTCCCTCTCGTGGACTTGGCTGTCCACAACAAGGAGTGCTGAATGGCCAAGCGGCGTGTCTTAGCCACTTCAGCACCCAGGATAGCGCCAGCTTCGGAGCACTTGTGGGAGGCTGGCATGGGAGATCTTTAAAATGTAGTCTTTACTAAACAAGAGAGCTATTACACTGCATTTTCAATGAACCTCTACCTGTGAACTGCACATGGGATGTGCTTTTTACAACCTCATACTACATCTGTGGCCTTTGTCTCACTTTCCTCAGAACATGGAAAACTTGGGTGGGTTTCAGCAGGCCTGAATGAAAGATCACTCATTTATAGAGCAGCTCAGTGTTGGTTTAGGTTTTCTCTGAGGTATCCTCTGTCTTTGCAGATCAGCCAGAAGTTCTCCATAGCAAAGCCAGAGGAGAGCTACTGTCAGATGATCCATGATAGAGCAAGTGTGTGTGTGTGTGTGTGTGTGAATTAGATTTAGATAGATGGAGCCTTGTCATGCACTGACAGACTGCCTACTGATAGTCATAAATATAGCATGTGGAAGAGGGAGGTGTCCTTCATCCCATAAGTGCTGTGCTGCTCGTATGTGTGTGCGTTCTGGAAGAGTACAAAGTACTTCTTTCACTCTCTATTAGCGCCTGCAGACGAATTGCATGTCTGTGTCCATAACCGCGTTAAACATCCAGAAGCAGAGGCCCTCTGAGGCTCATGTTAGGGCAGCCCTTTACACTTCAGGTCTTTTGTTGATTTGCTTTTTGCTGTGAAAGTGTTTAGCGAACAGTAGTGATGTGTCAGTGAACAAAGCCAATAGGTTTATTTGTGGGATTAGTCCTCTTCTCCCACTGTGTACTCCTCATGCTCTCTCTCTCTCTCTCTCTCTGCGTAAGGGGAGTGTGTTGTATACATATTACTCACCTAAATATATATTGTGGTGACCTGTTTTTGTGTGGGACATCATTGTGTCTGCTGTGATGTTATTTACAGCAGACACAATGATTACGCAATTTCCTCCAGGATCAACAAAGTTTTCTGATTCTGATTTCTAGTGTGCCTTATCTGTAGTGGGTTCCACATGTGCTTGGCAGAAATAGTCTTAGGGGGTTGGCCATCAGAAAAAGCGCTTTATTGGTTTCCACAGTTTGCAGGCTGGCCTAGATGACCAAGTCTGATGGGTCGCCCAAAGTCAAAGTGGCCAAATGGAGGTGGGCCATCAAGGATGGTATCCAGGCCCTGTTGCTATCAACTGTCCAATAGGTAGGTTTTGTAATGAGCACACTAGAGGGATAGCCTAAATGGGAAGTTGAGCTTTTGAGTTGCGAACATACGGACAAGGCAAAGAAAATCTTGGATGAGGTTGAGAAATTGTAGGGGGACTCTCAGACCCACTGGTGAGGCCCCGGAAAACTGTTGGAGGAGCTCAGACAGGAGCGATGTGAGGTAAGCTGGACCACAGCTGCCGAAGCACCCGTACCCTGCCCCGGCCCCCTCCCAGTGCCAGCAATATGGCTCCCAGCCCCGTGGGACTCTTCAGTGGAACACTCAAAGTCAGCCTGAGATCTGCCTGAGGTGTAAATACACAGGACATGCGGCCCATAACTGTGTCAATGGGGAAAAGTCAGTAAAGACGACAGCAGCCAATTGGGGCATATACCCAGTGGTAGAGTTGGGGGATGATACATCCACGCTCCATGAGGCCCTTGTGAGGGATAGTCCAGTACTCCAGGAGCCTCTTCACCCACTGTATGGGGTGTTGAGCTACGAGGGACTACAGAGATGCCATGGCTTACCCCTCTCATATGTGGGCTACAGGGAGGTGGGCTTGGTGTGGCGGTGCTTAGAAGTGACCACCAGGGTGGAGACACATGGGCAGGCAATGAGCCTATGAATGGAGAGACTCTGAGTGCTGCAACACCACACAGTTGTGTACGCAGATATTCCACATAGCCATTTGCAGGCTGGACAGGCGGTACTAGCAGAAGATTACCTAGGGGGCCACCACTATTGGAATGTGGGTTGGGTTGTTGCACGAGGTGAGCCACATGGGATGCCTACCCTCTACCCAGGATAGAGGAGTCACTCACCAGTTTGAAGGGAACAACATTATACTCCACCCTGGACTTGGTGAGGATGTGTTGGTGGGTGGAGGTGCACAAGGAGAAGGAAAAGAGCACCACTGCTATTCTCATGGGCCCCTACCAGTTCAAGTAAATGCTGTAATTCCCCAGGGAACTTCCAGTGACTGATACAGAGGTGTTTGGGGGATCAGGTACATAATTTCTTACTTATTTATTTGAGTGACATCATTGCATGCTCTTGCAGTTTAAGGTCACACTTGGGGCAGGTGTAAGGACAGCTGGCGGCCCATGGGTTGAAGTTACAGCCAATGAAGGACTAGCTGTTCCAGTGGGCAGTCTGCTACCTTGGCGATGTAGTCAATAGTGACAGGGTAGCCATGAACACTGAGAACCACCAAGCTCAGGCTGCTGTATTGGGGGACCCAGCTGGGGTCATATGACTTCAACCTGCACCACAAGCCTGGCTGCAGCTGGGATTGGCTGAGGCAGTGCAGCTTGGGGCTGTCGAGGACAGGGTGGAGCAGCAGGGGCAAGATCCGGTTCAGATATGTGAGTGTTTATCTGTCAGGGTGTGAGGCAAGGAGAAGCCAGTGGTAAGTGGGTGGAGAACAGCTGACACTGACTGTGAGCAGCGTGTGAGTCTGCAGAGTCTTGAAAACTAGAAGATTCAAGGTTTCTAGTGGTATTACTTAAATGTTTCTAGGACAAAAAATCACGGAGCTATAGATGATTGACTTGGAACAGTTGAAATATCCCTCAGGAGGGATTGCCGACCTCAGAGGATTAAATACCGTGGTACCCAGAGCAGGGGCGGACTGAATAAGTTACGCCGCCTGGGAAACAGTAAATTATTGAACTGTAAAAATTGCTAAATGTAATATTAAAAGTATTTTTATTACTAAAAATTTCTATAAAATTATTACTGTATTTGCCCTGCTTATATAAAAAAAAAACGGCAGCGCATACCAAACGCCCAGGCATTAATTTATTGTGGGATACAGCAGTTCAGTGTACACTGTCCAACACGTACACGGATTTAATAATAATAATAATAATAATAATAATAATAATTAATAATAATAAAGCTTTTTGCTTTTTTTGTGGCCATATATAATTCTTTAGTGCTAAAGTATAATATCAGTATTTACATTCTAGCACACTGCAGGAGTTCATTGTAAACTGTACAGTACGAATACAGGTTTACCTTTACATTTTTGTTAAGGGTAATATATTAAATTGAGTTTAAAATGAAATTAAAGTGTTTTGGGACCATATTTGGGGGGCCTATTTCGGCTTTACACTATAAGAGTAAGCATTTTAAGACATTGTTTTTACCAAAACACAACAACGTGGTTTTTCACTATATGCAGGTGCTCTTGGAACGTAAGCGGTGGCTTATTGTATATATATATATATATATATATATATATATGCTATGATGTTATTTAATTGTAATGTTCCTTACCTGTAGTGGGTTCCATGTGGGCTGAGTAGAAGGAGACCTAGGGGGTCTAATACATAAACTGACTATTAAAATAAACCTGCAAATTCTAAAAAGCAGTTGGCTTTGCCTCTGCTCCAGGGAGATCCAAACCTGGGGAAAATAGGGGGTTAGAGTGAACAGATAAATAATCTGTAACTGAATAGAAGGGTTAGCTTCGTTCACTACACTTGCTTTTCAGGCTGCATATACACACTCTTAGATCTATTATACTCAGGATTTTTCAAATGGATTTTTCTTTTTTATGCATCAGGTTCCTTGGTGTTCCCCCTGGAAGAGGAAGCTGCCCACTGAGAGGCCCACTACCCTTTGACCTCATCTACACTGACTACCATGGACTGCAGCAGATGAAGCAGCATATGGGCCTCTCTCTCAGGAAGCACAAGTCAGTGTGCATAAATGTGTAATCTCTGTGTGGTATACATTAACCATAACCTTCATCACATTCTACTCACTAGCCATTTTTTTTGGAAATGCCAAAGGTCCACTATACAGGTACAAGCACAAATATGTATAAATCAAATTGAATTGTATTGATTTGAATTGAAATACACATTACAGCACCTCTCTTGTCATGTGCATCTCATTTTATTTGGGTGGTGGGCCATTTTCAGCACAGCATGGTTGTAGCTGGTTAGTGTATGTGTATGATGTGTATCAGGCATGGCAGTTTTAGCTGGGGTCCTCTGGAGGCAGTCATATGGTCACATGATTTCTGTGGCATTCTGTGGCAGATCAACCTGCATTACACATGCGGTTCCAAGGTGAAGTATTTACATTGCCAGTAATGCAGTATTGGGAGACATATTTAACATGTCCCAGGCACCTGAACCAAATCATGACTGGGGCATCCAAAAATCTTGTTTAATATTAGGCCAGGGATTTAAATCCCTGAGGTAGGTTTGACCCACATTCTTCCACATGCAGAGCGATCAGTCAAATTATTCTGCTACAGAGTGCCTTACACATGTGCAGTTCAAAACCTACTCTAACTACTTGTGGGAATATTTCAGTTTTAATGATTATTCTTACTACAGGAGTTATATGTAAGAAGGGCAAAAACATTAATGCTTACTGTCACAACAAACCTGCATCACCAGGGGCGTCACAAGCATTTTTAATGTGAGGGGGACGCATTGGTCTATGTGGGGCAGTGGGGGGGCGGGGGGTTTGGGCGTGCTGGGGGGTTTGGGCGTGCTGGGTGAACTAATATGTTATGTTAAATGTGGGGGGGTGTCCAAACGAGTAATTATGAAATGTGAAGGGGACATGTCCCTTCAGTTTGAATGGGGGTGACGCCCATGTGCATCACCATATTTTTTTAGAAAGAATTAAAAAAAATTCTTCCTAAAGGTGTTGGATGGGTTTGAGGTCAGGGCGCTGTGCGGGCTAGTCAAATTCTTCCACACTGAACAAATCCAACCATGTCTTAATGGAACTTGCTTTGTGCACTAGGGCACAGTCATACTGGAACAGAAAAGGTTCTTCCCCAAACTGCTGTAGGGATAACATTTTTGATTAATTTAGGCATTCTCCAGCAGAATCAGTTTAGGCTGATTCACCCTTATATTCTTCAATTGATTGATAGTCAATTATTAATTAATTATTTATTTATTTATTAGGGGTTTTCTATCAAGCAGGGTTCATTAAGGAATCCAGCATAAACCATTCGACCAGCGAGATAGTTCAGCAGGAGTGTGGTAATTAACCCTTTAAAGCTCTTCTTAACAGTGCTAATTAAAAAGAGTTTACTTGGAAAGGGGTATTAGCTAATTATTATTATTATTCTAATGAGCATAGGTAACATATCGCAGCCATGAAGGGACTTCGCTTTTAATGAAGAAGAAAGAGCGTCACGGGTCACAATAAGACAACATTTATTACTACACTAGGCAAACATACAACGCACATAAACACAAAACAAATGAACGGAGTAATTATAGAATGAATGGTGAATTTGATAGGGTAAGGAAAACAGTTTGTCTGTTCCTGACCAACAAGCTTCATAAAAAAGACGAAAACAGCCCAATTTCCCCGAACGGTTTAAGCACGTGATCTGCCTTGCACCAGAGTTTATCAAATTAAAGAGAAGCTTTTACTTGTGCGCTGGTCCTGGGGATGGAGTGGAGTCTTCGGGCATCAGTCTTGGGCTGAAAGGATTGAGCAGAGTTTCAGGCCTTGGGTTTGAAGCTTGGTGGTTGAGGAGACGAAGATGATGAAGTCTCAGCAGAGTGGAGTTGCCGAGGAGAGGTGATTCGAATGCAAGTGTAAAAGCACACACTTTCCCAAGTTGGTTTCAATCTTAATACTCAGTGCAGGTAAGATTTCTCTCCCCCTTCCCTTCTCAATTGTCCAATGACAGGGTCGCTTTTTGGCGGCAAAGGAAAGCAGACGAGGGGGCAGCGGGGGAGAGTTTATGGTCAATCTGAACATGTATAGGATTCACTGTTGGCAGGCTAAAGTTTAGTAACTTTTGTAAAGTTCATAATTGTGACTTGTAAATTTGGATTCGTGGTGAACAGTGCTTTATAAAACGTCTGAACATGCTATATTGACTCAATAATCTACAGCAACTGCACCGTACTCACAAATAAACTTTCCAAATGCATGAACCATGAATATCACAATTTCTCCTTCAGCAATTTACCTATTCTGCGTCCCATACATGTTCAGAAATGTAAGTTTTCAGTTAACATGAATGAAATCTCTGTGTCTCCTTTGTCTAACTCTGTGGCTTGCACACAACCGTCAGGGTTGATTTACAACCTTGCTAAGCCATGGCTTTAATTGAAATAAGAATATTGTATCTAGTATTATACGGCCATGTCTTGGAGTGACACAGATATTTAAAAAAGGAAATTACAGCACCCTGAGTATTTCAAGATCAAGAATGACAGGCCTAATTTTGACCTAATTTTGGAGTTATAACTCAACTCCACATCGGATGATAAGATGCTTGAAAATACAGGGTTAACTTGGCTTATAAATAGGACAAGTTTAGAAACAAGTAATAGGAAATGGGTAACTCCTTAGACACAGAGCTCCTAACTATAACAAGTCATTCTTTTCCTTTCAACACAGAACTACCTTGTTTTTACTATTTAAAAGGAAAAGGGGTTACATTGGGATTATACGGGATGGTGTATCAAAGAAAACACATTTACAACTTCACGTAATTTTTGGAAGCATGTAAGAAACCTATAAATTGGTCCTTTGGTTCTCTTCCTGGGGACTCAGAAATCTCTCCCGTGTGTGTGTGTGTGTGTGTGTGTGAGTGTGTAACGGGTAAAGGGTGTGTGGGGGGGGCTTGTATCATTGGAGTGAAGGGTCTGCTGATTATCTGAAAAGGGGGTGAACTTGAGTCCATCTTGATTATCTTAACAGTTCCTCACTTATCCTAAGTCCTGAGGGTTGTAAAAGATGTTCCATCAGCATTTGACAAACCACAGGCTTCCTTGATCAAACAGTGAAGAATTGTTCTGGGTCCTGTGCTGGCATTCTGCAAAGGGAGCCTCTTCACCTCCCTTTGGAGAATGCCAGAATTGTGGAATTTTCTTACACTTTGTTAGATTATTCTATGATTACACAGCAAAAAAACAAAATCTGTACTTGCTGCACACTCAAATACACTAAATTAGTCATAATTTTAACTGCTCTCACATTGTCATTATCCAGCAAGTTTATCGAACATCACATTTTTGTCCATATCCTGCTGCCCTACGCAAGACAAACAACAGTACCAACAAGGGAGAGCGTTTCATTTGTTTTTATGTAGTCAGAGACAGAGATTTTGGCTAGTGTGTTATTGTTGTTGTTGTTGTTGTTGTTGAAAAGGCAGTTGTATGACTCAAGGGACAGCGTGTGATTGTTTTGTAATGATGACACCTGAACATTATTTGTAGGTTCATACATGGTACAAGGGGGTCAATCAAATTCAGTATGTGTCCTCAGGTACAATGCAGTTAAATTTGCAGATTAGTACACAATATATAATTACTGTACACTACAATAGCAAAGTGAAGTTAAACAGTAAGTGAGCAGTGAGTGTATATCAAACACATCATGTCCAGGCTATTATTTTGCAGTTTTCTCCTGCTCCACTGAGCAATACATCATTGAATAGCAATATTTGTCAGAAATCTATAATTGTCAGGTATCTATCTATAATTTCCCTTGAATCTGTGTCAGCACAGTTCCATTCACACAGGTGTTAAAGCCATGCCAATCCTTAATGAGAACTTGCGCTCGAAAAATTGAATTATAGGCAACATAGGTTTGTTTTCTCTGTGATTTAAATCCTCAAGCTGTCCTACAACACACTGTCATTCACTTCCTAATGCCTCAGCAGAACTGTTTCCTTTGGAGTCTGCTTTATACAGCGGTTCCTTCCCATCAATTAACCAAATAATGAAAAGATAAGACTGGAGTAATTACTCAACAGCATCAAATCCTCAAAGCTGCCTTTTGTAACGTGATCCCGAAAGTTGCTTCATACATTATGGATTATATTTGTGTCTCAAAACACAACAAGTGCTTCACGCATAAGAAATCGCAATCACTGTAATTCTTGGTAGCTCAATTAGAGGCTGTCTTTCAGATAATGGGATTGTAAAAAATCTAAATAAAAAGTTTCTCCAGCAGGGGTGGGGGGAGGATTTCTCAGGCTTAGTAAACCCATTTAGCCTTTAGACTTGCCCCATTTTTTTTGTTTTACAGCCAAGCACAGCTTCATTCTAGTTCCTCTTGAGCTGCATATTTAATTTCCTCCTGAATGCACTGGAGCAGGGGGGCCCAAGCCTTGTTTTGACTCAAATTAATTAGGATCGCGCAAATGCATGCACAAACACAACAGCGTTATTTGGAGCAAACCTAAACGGCAGGGTTGTTATATATTGACTTTTGTGGAAATTTGTGAGCAATTAGTTCAGGGCCCACCTGTCGGCACATTGCATGAAGAAATTTGTTAGAGGGTCTGAACCATTTCTATGCAGTGACCTGAAAGTGGAAAGGACAGTGCAGAAAATAAGGTGCTGTGAACTGAACTGTGAATAAATACAGACAGTGGCCTACCAAGACAAGCTCAATTAGCCAGTGTGGAAACAGGCATTGCAATATGGCCTCCAGAGTTCAAAGCAGTAATGTCACTTAACTAATGTTGTATAATATACTGAAAAACCTGAGCACTTTTGATCGCAGTGTCATTGCAAGGTTTCCAGATCGCTGGATGTGTGGAAATGTGTATGTGTGTATGTCTTTCATTTCCTGGCTTCGAGACCTAGACTGCACTCTGATGTTATTTGCGGATAGATTAGATTCAGACTGGAGCAGGACTGAGTTTTGCAGTCAGTACAACTTCTCGATACCACACTGCAGAGCACTGATACATGGAGTAGTGTTTCCCACAACCTTAATGGAGCTTCTTTCCAAGTTACACTACATTATTGATTAAATACAATAATGTTTCTAATAAAGAGACCATTGTGTATAAATATATTCATTCATATAGTCAAAGTTCCACTTTATTGAAACTTTTGCCACTTACTCACCACCTTATTAGCATTATGGCCCACCTACCATACTGGTTCATTTTATATTCCGCCCACCACAATTATTGGCACCCCTGATAAAGTTCAAGTTCAAGTGTATTTATATAGCATATTATCACACAGAAAAGGTCATTCAATGTGCTTTACAGAAATAGAATACAAAATAAAATAAAATCATGGAAGAAATAAAAGAAATAAAAGAATACATTAAAAAACATTAAAAGTGCAATGGAAGTGCAAATGTTTAAAAACAGGCAGAGGAGAACAGTGCAGTTTTATCAGCTTTTTAAAACTGACTACTGGTTGTGCAGAAAAAAAAGATGTATATAAAGCATTAAAATACACATTTTTTGTAAAGAATCTAACATCACAGTGAAAAAGGAGAAAAACCCAACCTTTCATTTGAGCATATTTTCAGTGGGGAAAAAATGCCACATTAAGAAATATATTTTTTACATCAAATTATGTGTGCTACAATTATTGACACCACCGCTGTCAGTCCTTGTACAACCCCAATTTGCTGATAGGACAGCACTTAATCTTCTCCTAAAAATAATCACAAGATTGGAAAATGCAGGGATCTCTCTAGATTGCCCAGAGTCCTGAGCCCTCTCTTAGGCACGCTCCTCTTCAGCTCAGCCATCGGGTTTTCTATGGGATTTTCTCGGGGATGGCCATTGCTCAATCTGAGATGGCCATGGCTCAATCATGGCTCAGTCTCAAAGCACACAGTTCTAGTTAAAGTCCCAGCAGAGTTTAGCAAACTCTATACGTTTATATTTGTGACTGTAGGACAGAAAAGGCATTTTCCTGCCCTGCCTCTCAAACAACCTGTTGGAATGTAGATAGCATCTAATAGTTGTTATGGAGACTTGGTGACCCCAAGATGCCACTCTTTGCTGCAGTAGAGCTTTGGAAAATGCCTCCTTTGCCGTCCTCCTTACTGTGCGTGGTGGCAAGGTAAACTTGGGTCCAGGCCCAGCCTTGTTTTTCACAGTCCCAGTTGTTTTAAACTTTTTAGTTATTGCTCTGATTGTGGATATGGGCTGGTCTAGGTGAGTAGCCATTTGCTGACTTATGAAGATCAACACACATCAATGGCTCTCTTGTTCTTCCCATTTTGAAGTGTAGCTAAGACAACTAGGCCTCTGTGTCATGTCATTTGTATTACCCAGAAACACAAGAAATCATGGATTGCTAATGCAAAGTTCCTAGAAACGCTGATCAAATTTTTTTTACAAAAATTATTCAGCTACATTTATTTTATAATTAAGGGTGCCAATAGTTATTTGTCAAAAATGATGGATTTTTTAAATAATACATTTACTTACTCAAAGATTAAATTATTTCCATTTTTTTCAGTGTGAGAATATGCTAGTGCAATAAAAAATGAACTTATTTTTAGGCGTTTTACACATCTTTATCAGGGGTGCTGTCATGTTGTGACAGGTGCCAGTAATTGGGGAGAGCATTTTAGGTGTAAGCTGACATTAGGACCATCTTGCAGCCCTTTTACTTTAGTGTTTGTACATCATTATTACAGTAACGAGAATGAATTACTGATACAACGGAAATTACTCACATAAGGAGTCCAACAAACTAAAAGCTAAAGTTAGCAAGGCAGCTACTTGGCTATTTAGATGCCTTACCTCAGTGTAGCATCTTTTCTAAGACTGAAAGGGGAAAACAAGAATATGTTGATATGAAGCATAATGAGCTACATTACCCTTAATGCCACCCTTAGTGGGGAATTTTCAGGTTGCTGAATGGGAGTGAGTGAGTGAGTGAGTGAATGAGTGAGTGAGAGAGCAAGTAAATGATAGAGACAAACTGACTGACCAACCGGCCAACAGACTGACCTGTTCCAGAAGGGATACCGTCTCTATCACCAGCAAGGTGCACCTACAAGACAGGTGTTTCTAGTAACATGACCAGTTTATATACCAAAGTCTCTTTTCAAAAGCACTCTATACTTGTTCTCATACTTCTGTTATTCTCTCTCTCTCTCTCTCTCTCTCTCTCTCTCTCTCTCTCTCTCTCTCTCTCTCTC
>JBBPCX010095521.1:0-24034 GCA_037974365.1 Hydrocynus forskahlii | reverse complement strand
TGTGTGTGTGTGTGTGTGTGTGTGTGTGTGTGTGTGTGTGTGTGTGTGTGAGAGAGAGAGAGAGAGAGAGAGAGCGAGAGAGAGAGAGAGAACATTTGTATGTGAATGGGTGTATAAGAGAGAGAGATAAAATCATGTTAACTGCGCATGAATGTTTTTTGTGGTGTGTATGTGTGTGTGTGTGAGAGAGAGATAAAATCATGTGAACTTGATGTGAGTGTTATTTTGCTGTGTGTGTGTGTGTTAGTGAGCTGGATGTAGTGGACAGTGCTTTTCTTTCGTCTCTCACACTCGCACTACATTCACGACCAAGACTGTCCCCAGAAATCCCCCAGCGATAGTTACCGTAGCAACACACAGCACTGACACAACTCATCTATCTCAAAGAGAGTTAGCACATATCTTACTCTGAACCAGTCAGGAGAGAGATAGAGAGGGAGGCAGAGAGAGAGAGAGAAAGAGAGAGAGAGAGAGAGAAAGAAAGAGAGAGAGAGAGAGAGGACAGAGAGAGAGAGAGAGAGACAGACAGACAGACAGAGAGAGAGAGAGGCACAGGGAGAATGTTGGAGAGAATGAAAGAGTGAGTGAGGTGGTAAGAAACAAAGAGACAGTGAGAGTGTTTGAGAGAGAGAGAAAAGAGTAAGAAAGAGCAGTACAATGAGAGAGAGAGGGAGAGAGTGTTGGAGAACATGAAAAAGAGAGAGTGAGTGAGGAGAGAAAGCGAGTGGGAGTGTGTGAAAGAGAGAGAGAGAAAAGAGAGAGTAAGAGAGCAATACAGTGTGAGAGAGAGAGATGGAAAGAGTGTGAGAGAGGGATACAATGAGAGAGAGAGAGAGAGACAGAGAGTGAGTGATAGAGATGATAAACTTGCAATCGTACTCTTCCATTTCAGTTAAGACTGTCTGAATTTTCTACCTGTAAAAACATTTTGTAGAGAATGCATGTTGTTTTTCCATGACAGTGAACCCGCTCGGACAGTGAGCTGAGAACAGGAACACAGTTACATTTCCCACGCTCTGCGTGCCACCAGCATCTGGCAGTCCAACTCAAACAATTAAATTCACCCGTTAGGCCTTCAGTGGTCTTTAATCTGATTTTAAAGCCACTTTATAGAACTGAAAGACTGTTTGTTCCACCCTGCAGATACCAGTTGACCAACTGGAAAAAGAGGACCAATGAAAGGTAAAACAGAATTCACAATCGGACTAGTGCTGGGGGCGTATAGATGTGTTTACCATCATTTTTAGACATTTATCATAGTATTTGACGATATTTCAGCTTGCAGTAAAGAAGTTAAGCAACATTTTTTTTCATTACTGCACAAAATCAGACATACTTTGATTGGATGTTTTGCAACCGTTGACCTGACAGCAACCACATTTTCAGAAAGAAATTTCAATTTTTGTGGATTTAAAACTTTTCTTGCGTTCTGTTCTATTCTGGTCCTGAAGCTTACAAAATAGTAAAAAACAACATGGACACAGGAACATCACCATTTTGTAGGCATTAGATCCTGTTTTAAATGAAATATGCAGTACTATGCAAAAGCCTTGAGCTCATTTCTTTATATTTTGCTTTGAATCACCTTGTTGGTGCAAAAATACATTTTTGTCTTTGGGATCTTGTGAAGGGCTGCGAAGTGCCTACAGACACAAGGAGCCTAGATAAAGGAGTTCCAACCACTCAGCATTCAACACCACCAGTATACTGATCACCGTCTGATCATCTGGAATCATCTGCTCCTGGTTCTTCACTGGTTCAGGCCTTCAGTTAGATGCTCTTTGTTTTGCTTGAATGATTCATGTGTAAGTCTATGTGTGGCATAACAAACAAAAAACATTCCGCTGCACCCTCAAAAATCCCTCAGGAAGCCTGGAGAACTGTTCCTCAAGACCACATTAATAAATACAACAAAATCTGTCTCTTTGGAAGCAAATTGTGAAGAAATGAGATGAGGCTCAAGACTTTTGAATAGTAGTGCACAACTAAAACATCACACAAAATATCTGTAAACCTGAAAAGCACCATCAAAGCATGTCATATCACGATATTGGCTTGTACTCCTGAAGCTGATGATATAAGCAATTGTCCAGAACTGTGTCTAACCATTCCAACTTACGGTTGTGGTAATATCCTGATGTTTTGTTTTTTTGTTGCAAAGGACTGAAGACGAGGCAGTGCGGCGAGGTTCACTGCCGTGCAACAGACTACTGCACTGACTGACACAAATAAACACCCCCCGAAACCTGAGGCACTACACTGGACCACAAGGCTTCAGGCCTCAAAGACCTACCTATGACCTGTCTCACACGTACACACACACATACACACACACAAATATCACCTCACACACACCTTCACCTGTGCGCAGAACCGGATGGAGAACCCAAGGTGGCGCAGGCGTTATGTTAAAAGAACAATGGAAACAAACAAACCTGGCAGGCATGGCATCACTGTGGCAGGAACATCAGAAGCACCCGTCATACGTGAATGGATGTAGGGAGAAGCTGCTGTGAAAGTAATAGACAATCGGCCGGAACGTTAAAGTGTCGTGTTCTCAATAACCTTAGTAACATCACTTTACACTAAAATAAGCACATTTGTAAATAGTTTCACTGTTGACGTTGTACCTTGACCTGCTTGTGAAACGTTGTCACTGATTTTCTGTATGGTTAGTTCATTTAAACACCGTTTTCCTTGCTGATTGCCAAATGTCAAATACTCAAAATACACTATATGGACAAAAGTATTGGGACAGCTGACCATTACACGAACAGGGACTTTAACGACATTGCATTCATATAAATAGACTTTAACATCTTCCACTCCTCTTGGAAGGCTTTCGGCAAGATGTTGGAGTTTCTGTGGGAATTTGTGACCATTCATTCTGTAGAGCATTTATGAGGTCAGGCGCTGAGAAGGCCTGACTCACAATCTCCGTTCCAGTTCATCCCATAGGTGTTGGATGGGGTTGAGATCAGGACTCTGTGTGGGTCAGTCAAGTTCTTCCACACTGAACTCTTCCAGCCACATCTTTATGGAGATCGCTTTGTACACTGAGGCACAGTCATGCTGGAATAGAAAAGGTTCTTCCCCAAACTGTGTCCACTAAGTTGGAAGCATGGCGTTGTCCAAAATGTCTTGGTGTACTGAAGTCCAAACACTGAAAATCAGTACTATTGTCCATATAGTGTACTATAAAACAATCTGAGATAAGCTACTTATAATCATATCTTTACCTTAAAACATGTCAGAAACAATGCTGTAGTCTAAAACAATAGCAACTTAATCTGAAGTCTGCTCGCTGATGATTGGCTGAATGCTGCTGAATCAGTAGATTACTAATGTCTTCCAAATGATATATTGGTTGGGCTCTAAATCCAAACCTTAGATAATTTCATTTACACATATAGACTCACTGGACCCTACCTTGTTGTACCACCTTGCTGGAATTCAGAGCCTGTAGCCCATCTGTTGTGTTTTAGTGATCCTCTTAACCATTATTAGTGGTCAGTTTCTGAAACTAAAGCCCTTATTTGCAACATGTAAAACACTGAGCCTGATGCACTCTTTCCAGTGCCACACACACTGTGTTCAGAACGGCCCACCACACAAATAATATCTGATCAACAGTAGTCTTGTGGTTAAAAACTCACTAATGAATAATGAGACAGAGGCCAGTTAATAACAGATGGACTACAGCCTGAAATTGTACACCGCCCCATCAGATTCAAAGTTTGGAATCACTTCATTACAGTGATACAATATATGGACAAAAGTATTGGGACACCTGACCATTACACCAACAGTGACTTTAATGATGTATTCAAATCCATAGACTTTAATATGGAGTTGGTCTCACCTTTCCAGCTACAACAGCTTCCACTCTTCAAGAACGGCTTTCCACAAGATTTCGGAGTTTTTGTGGGAATCTGTGCCCATTCATTCTGTAGAGCATTTATGAGGTCAGACACTGATGTTGGGCGAGAAGGCCTGGCTTGCAATCTCTATTCCAGTTCATCCCAAACGTGTTGGACGGGGTTGAGGTCAGGGCTCTGTGCGGCCAGTCAAGTTCTTCCACACTGAACTCATCCAACCATGTCTTTGACCTTGCTTTTTAAGATTGGCCTTCACTAAGTAAGAGGCCAAGCCCAAACCCTGAAAATCAGGTATTCCCCAATACTTTTGTCCATATAAAGAGAGTGTGTGTGTATATATATAGATGTCTTTATGGAGCTTGCTTTGTGCACTGGAACACAGTCATGCTGGAATAGAAAAGGTTCTTCCCCAAACTGTGGCCACAAAGTTGGAAGCATGGCGTTGTCCAAAATGTCTTGGTATGCTGAAGCATTAAGAAGAAATTAAGCACTGGAAATAAGGGGTCTAGCCCAAACCCTGAAGAACAGGCATGTACCAATACTTTTGTCCATATATTGTAGTTCTTCTGACCTATGAAGTTTTACCATAACAGAATCATTAAATTTTTTCTGGGATGTGTTTAAAATTCTTGAGATCTGGACCTAGAAGAAATAAAAATAATACAGCGGATGATTAGTGTACACTCCACTGCGCTTAAGAATATACAAATGACTGCTTTTATTGAACTCATTCGCAGATTTTAAATGTTATCACTGAATCATCCATTGCAAATGCAGCCGTCTTCCTTCACTCTTATTTATTAAGAAACAACATCCCCATCATGTGAGCACAACACACAAGATTATTCTCTGCACTAAATTACACTGTGATTTGACCTTGTTGGTGTGGTTTGATGTGAAATGTAAGACTCGATTTCACATGCATTTTAGAAAAATAAAGGAACTATTTTTCAGTGGGTGGTTGTGATATCTTTATTGTCCTTGATTATGTCTAAGTGTACAAAAAGCATGCAAAAAATAGCCTCTTTATATATTTTTGGTACATATTTACATGGTAACAAGTTGCATTCTGTCATTTTTGTGCCATGCTGTTTTTGTTTTCTTGTCTTTTCTTTTTAATTTGAACAATTATAAAGTACATTCAGGTTAATGCACGAGAATACAGATATCCATGTAATAAACAGCAACGACAGTCACCCAAGCAAAGAGAAATCAGACAAGTATATGAGAGAAACTGCGCTTATTTGAGAGACAATTAAGCCTTTTTCTCATTCCCTGTTCACCCTCTTGAACCCACACATTCGCACGCAAGTTTAGAATGGAAAGATTTCTACAACCACTAAAGCTTTGGATTACAAAGTAAAACGTGATGTTGAGTATCACTGGGCCAGTCGAAGCTGCCCTTTTTCCCTTTAAACCATGTAAAAGCACCCCGAAGTAACTCCTTATTGCAGTGCTTCCCAGTGCAACTATGCTCTGCATGTTTCTCACTTCTCTAACACGCCTGATTAAACTCAGATGATCATCAAACCCCTTATGATCTGAAGCAGTTGTGTTAGAGTAGTAAAAACAGTATGAGAGAACTACTGTGAGTGCTAAAGATCGCTGAAACAATGTAATTCTGTAGTCGCGTCATGTCCATATAAGGAACTCTAAGCTATTTTTCTCTATGGGAAAAATGCATGTTGTTGTCTAAACCTATCCCTCCCATAACGCCCCCATTGTTGTTGAATTATAAGCTTTAATTAAATGCCTCTGACTGACCAGTTGGTTAAACATTTCAAATCCTACTATTGCTACATCCATGCTACTAGCACACTAGCACACGGGTCCTAGTGCTCCTATGCATCGAAGTGACTTTGCATGAAAGTAAGTTCAAATCTGCTCAAATGTAACCAGGTTACTAATGACAAAGCAACTTAACTACCACACTTGACGAAGCTTACTGGTTTGCGATACTGGGAGTATTTAGGTGAGATTGCCAGTTTCTGGAGCAAAAAACAGACGGTGGTCCTGATGCGGTGTAGTTTTAGAGGGAATACATAGGTTTGGAAACTGGCTAGTTAGACGGTTCATTCGTTTTTCCAACTGTGAATGATATCACAGGTGAAACTCGAAAAATTAGAATATCGATGCTGTAAGCCATAATCATCAAAATTATAACAAATAAAGGCTAGAAATATCTCGCTTTGCATGTAATGAGTCTATATCATATATTAGTTTCACCTTTTAAGCTGAATTACTGAAATAAATGAACTTTTGCACGATATTCTAATTTTTCGAGTTTCACCTGTATGTGGAATGAGAAGCAGCTCCTTCATTTAGTTTTCTCACCACAGCTCGGCCTCTTGGTCTCTATTGGTTTGCAAATTCTCTAGGTTGAAAATGAGTAACATGAATGCAAAATTCACGTAAAATTCGCTTTTTGACCAGGCACAATTTACCGCTATTCGGTGTGACAGGAGCTTTGTAATGGCAATTTAATATGCAGCAGTGTTTGCAGACATGCATAATTCATATTCAACTGCGAAACAACCTCATAATTCAGAGGATATTTGAAGGAAAAGCATCTGTAGAACAAAGCATTTGAAACCGCTTCTATTACCACAGTTTGCTATAGTGACAATTTTCAGGAACGGCATTCCTTTTCGCCAAAGAGAAAAAAACGCTTATAGCTGGAGTTCCTAATAGAGCTGAGGTTCCTAAGAACGACGACATGACTTCAGAAGTCTACGAACTTAAGTGACAAAACGCAAACAATGAGCAACACCACACAACCCAGACAATATGGTGATTACTGCTCAATCTGGCACTCTGAAGCGGAGGTATAACAAGCAGCTGCACCTGTTAGCTTTAGTGTTAGCTGGCTGCACGTTCAAATGCCTTAAAGGGGTTTAATAGTTAACTTGAGTTAATTCATGAGATATTCGAGTCATATCGCATTAAAGAATGCACTGCACCTGATATTCAAGCTTCATAAAATGTTAGTAAAAGTTACAAAGTTATACTGAGGTCAAGCTCATGCCACACAACATACAAAACACATACAAGTGCATAGTAAACATTAAGTGGGGACAAGTGTAGTACACTTCTGAAACACACATACATAGCATTTTCTTTATGAGCACAAAACGTTCGGAGCAAGAAATTTGTCAATATTGTACACCTTTGTGGATGTGCATACCTGCGTTGAGGTTTTAGGCCACACAAATGTCTGGGCTGCCATATAACCTATGCTGAAAAATAGTAATAACTTTTATGCATCATTCCTACATGAATAAAATACATCATAGCAACACATGCCTTTGCCAAACCTAAGTAAACTGAGAGATAAAACTGTGCTGGCGCGATATATTTTATTCATGTGGACGTAGTGTACATTTAAATCCTATATATTCACTGCATGACTTCCATGGGCTGATATCACCTCCAAGCACAACAGAATAGGTGTTAAATGGGGTGTCTGCATTTTGCATTCCTATGTTATAAATGCATCTTGTGAAGTGTTACATCTCAATGAATAGGTTATGGATCAGTGTGTAAATGGGTGAGTCGAACGAGGCTATTAGATACAGTAAATGCTTTAAATCTGTCAGTGCCAATCAGAAATACAGAGAGAGAGAGGTTGAGAGAAAGAACGAGTATTGAATACAGAATAATGGGTAAAACTATTAAAACTTGATCTGCTGGGGACTATTAAAAAGAATATTTCTCAGAGACAAGCCAAGGGAGTGTGGAAACTCAAGCTTTAACGACAAAAAGCTTTATCCAACAAGTTATATACTTCTGATTGGGAATCGAATGTAGTATTATAATATTAGCTTATATAATTGCATGCTATATATTTATACTTTACTTTATGTAAACTTTACAGTAATAGAAGCTAAAGAGTGATTTATTGACTGTTATGAATTTTGTAATGCTCCTAAAAATTGTGATTGCAATGCAAAAAATGTGACAAACCGATCACTCATGATACCTGACGTCGATCTGCAGATTATGCCACAACTTCATTCAAATTTGGTTTAAAATAGCGAGAGAATACTGAACCATGAACACAGTACTGTGAATCACATTACTGCATCGACACAAAATTGTGAAGTGTAAAGCGACCATTTGTCATACGTGAAAACAGCACAGCTCAGTGTGAAATTCTCTCTCTGTATTTAACCCATTCACCAAGTGAAGCAGTGGGCAGCCAGGAGCACAGCGCCCGGGGAGCAGTGTGTGGGGACAGTACCTTACTCAAAAGTACCTCAGTGGTGCCACTAGCAGTCCTGGGATTCAAACCCACAACCTTCTGATCACGGTGGCAACTCCCTAACCACTAGGCCACCAGCTGCCCCAAGTAAAATGTGAAATAACTCAAGTAAAATGTGAGACTCAGTTCTCAACTGCCACATTTCCTAGTTAAATAAACAGCAGCAACAAAGTCAGAAAGTCTAATAGTATGAATATTGTAGTGTGAGGGGCGGAGCTTAGCAGAATTCATTGCTGCCCTGGTTTCTAGATATTCATCTATCAGCAGTTCTCCCTGTAGAGAGACTTGGGTTTCACCATGTTATGCTTATGCTATCTTACACTAAAGTTAGTCGTGAATAAAATGGATGTATTTTTAGTCAATTATAACATTTCTGATGCTGAGATATTAGATATTAAAATGGCAAACAGTGTTTACACAAAGATGAGAGCCAAATCAGGGTTATTGGTTTGGCTCTATTTTCAGCTGTTAAACACAGAAGGACTTGTTTAGGTTGCAGACAAACAGATCAGCAGGATAGATGATCCCTAAATCTATACAAATTTAGCACAAAACAAAAGTCTCTTGCATTTCGAAGTGACTATGCTTGCAATGGAACTTCTTATTTTCGGTTCCGTGGAGCGCTCCATTCTAATTGCTGCACCATCTTTAGTGGAACGGAACATTCCAGCAAGATGCAGGCAATGAACCTTGTGCACTAAATTAGCGATGGAATAACTTGGCCCCTCATTCAGTAAACCGACGCCGACATGACGTTAAACAGAGATTTTAAGAGATTTATTTCTTGACCTGTATCATCGCTGTTTTGAAGGTGTGCAATAATCCAGCCAGACTTCTCACCTTAGAGCACAATATTTCTCTCGACAAGGGATGAATGCATGGGGGGAACTATTAAAAATATTTGGAATAACTGTGTAATACATGCAAAAAATCACTGTTAAATGTAAAAGGTTAACAATTATTTTTAAGAGTGCCACTGAGAACAAGTTTACAAACTTTTCAGAGTTTTGGGATCCACAAAATGCAATTAGGGCCAAACCTGTGGTATGATATCAATAGTATATCAACTTGTTGGATGTTTGTTCAATGTCCAGTCCATTGATGAGGTGGCCACCCAGCATTGTAGAACTTGTTCTATACTGAAGTGGCTCTAAGTACACTATAAATAAGGAGATTTAGTGGCTGTAGTGAACTTGTGCTCCATTTCCTAGTCAACTGTCCCCTACTGAGCCAACAGATTGCTATGGATTGGACTGTTTATAGTTTCCCACATTTCAACAAAGTTATATGCGAGATGTAGCATGAGTGGCTATTCTGATTTGGGCAGAACTCATTTGATCCAAAATGCCATGGCTGCTTCCTAAGCGGACGAAATCCGATTTACATGGGTGCCAATTTGAAATGCCCTTGCAATTACAGGCTGATTAGTCTGCCGGTCCGCGGCTGGCATCACTGTCTAGAACACACTGCCATTACTCCTGCTGAAATGCTTGGAAGGCTAGATAAGGGGTTCACTCGAAGGGGAGGATGGGGGGAGAGACACGTCTGGTGCTGGGCAGCTGTAATCCAGGACTGGAGGAACTGCAATGCCTTTAAATGGCACCGGCTCGTGCTCCGACACTAATCACTGTATTCAGATTGCAGCCGGCTGTCTGAGACTGAGTGAAAGTGATTCCCTCGGTTTCTGCATGAATACATGCTCATTCACTTGTGTGTTTATGGATGTTTGTGTGTGAGAGAGAGAGAGATAGAGAGAGAAAAAGAGAGTGACAGAGAGAGAGAGACAGAAAGAGAAAGAGAGAAAGAGAGAGAGACAGGAAGAGAAAGAGAGTAAGAGAGAGAGAGAAAGAGAGAGAGAGAGAGAGAGAGAGAGGAGAGACTGTCTGCATGGCTAACTGACAAATAAGATGTTCAGAATGCGAAGACTTTGTAAATAATGACACATTTCTTTTTCCACAAGGAGACAATAGCACACTATGACACAAAACAGTAACTCTGCTACCAATTCTGTCTGAATGGAGCATCTGCAACATTCACCATCATGGGTAAAAAAATGTTCCGTGTGGTTGCGATGTGTTTGTGTATGTGTGTGTGTGTGTTTAAAATAAGAAGCCCTCAAACACTTTTTGCACAGTATTGTGTGCAAGCCCTATTCTGTAGCATTGTGTTCATGTAAAACACACGTTAAGAGCCCTATCATGTTTTTGCCCATGTGAGTATAAGCACTCTGCTCTGTGTTTCTGTATGTGCACGAATGGAGATATGTTGAATAAACTGCCTGAAAGTACCAAAGTGGCAAGCCATGTTGATAATAAATATTACGCATGACAGAATAGGACACCAACATTATATTCCACACATATACAAAAAGAGCTGACTGGAGCCATCCTGTCCGTGCTTTCAACCTGTAGGTGGAGTCAGATCGACATCCTCATCCTAGAAGCGGCTAAAGCAGTGTTCCTCAGCAGCAGCTCCAAGTCTTTTGGTTCTCCGTCCGAAATGTCACCGCAAGGACTTATTTCTTTAAAGCTTAGTCCAGTTTCTAGCCAAGGTAGTCCAATATCTTTATGACCCAGGAAAGTCTCTGAGATCAATCCCATGAAGGTCCACTTACTTCATGAAGGACAAAAGGGAGCATGCATGCCGGCACGAAGCAGGAGCATGGGCGAAAAAGTGAAGGCAGCTTTTCTTCCGAAGCGTAGACTTTCATGTTCCATGAAATCCTCAGCTTCTCTCTGCTGGAGTTCCTCTGTAGGTGGGGGGAGAGTGAAGCCAGGGATGTCACCATTGAGAGAAAACTGCTGATGGACATATAGCTGCAGGTGGAGGAGGCCCATAAGTTCCATAAAGAGGGGTAAGCTATGAACCCAGAAGCAGGGAAGGTCAGGCTAAACCACTAGCATTCAGGCTACTCAGAGAGCTGTGGAATACGAAGCATCATCGGAGGATGGGGAAGGAGGAGCAAAGGTTAAAGAAAAAAAGAAGCGCAAGCAGAACTGACCCGGAGCAGAATGCAAGATGAAGTGCAGCAGTAAGAACAGTGTTGTTTTAAGATACGTCTAACGTCCAGTGTATCAGTGAGGTCTACATTTGCCTGTACAGTAGGAGTCAGTAAAGCGTGGGGCCTATAGGACGAGCACATACGGTCACCAGCAAGCATCAGAAGAGGCGAAGACACTCAGGAAGAGGGTGGCTCGTCTTCATGCAGGTCCTCCAGCTCCACCTCTCTTCCAGCTTCTCCACTGCTACCTTTTCTGAGAAGGAAAGGCAGACATGTTATATTGTTGGTTATTATTTTAACAAATAATAAACACATAGACTTAATATAAGGATTATAATGGCCCCCTTACCCTAAATTTAGCCAAGCAGCCAAGACACTGGGATATTCATATGGATATTCAAGGCTCATTTACACAACATGTCCAAAAGTATCCAGACACCCCTTCTAATGAATGAATCCCGCATAAACGGGTTCCGCATAAATGATAAAGCATAAAGTAAAATGTCCTTTCACCCAAGCGAAGCAGCATGCAGCCAGGAACACAGTGCTCGGGGAGCAGTGTGCGGAGACGGTACCTTGCTCAAGAGTACCTCAGTGGTGCCACTAGCAGTCCTGGGATTTGAACCCACAACCTTCTGATCGCAGGGGCAACTCGCTAATCACTAGGCCACCAGATGCACACGCACTCGGCTGTGTATTCCTCATAGGCACTGCCAACAGGATGGGATGGTGTGCAGCCGCACAGCCTACAGTCAACTTGCCTGAAGGTTAGCACTGGCTACAGGGGTATAAAGCCCAACCAGCGTTGAAACAGCATAGCAATGGAACTCCGTCCTCTGGAAAAACAAAGCTCCTTTCAATTCCACTGGGATAAGCTGGAGTGGTGTGTGTGATCCAGAACTAATCATCCGACATGACCTCACTAACGCTGAATGAAAATTCTCAGAGCAATGCTCCAACCTCTAGTGGAGAGCTTTCACAAAAAATGAGATGTTGTTACTGCAGTGAATGGGTGCCTTATTAATTCCCTTCAATTCAAAAGAAAGGTGAGCATGTAACTGAGGTAACCTCAATCTATACACAGAATGTCTCTTATAAGTGGATTGATTTAGGGCTGCAGCGTGCATGATGTTAACTGGTGCATTATAAGCTTCCCCATTTGTAAATAAAAGCTTGAATGTGTAGAAGCGAACGCTTATCATCGTCTTGCTCCGACACACGTAACATTCACAAACTGATCCCAGTACAGTAGATTCACACAAAACACCACAAACATGGCCAAACTTGCCGTTTGCCCATTCGACAGAAATGAGCACACTGTTACAACAGGGCATGAATGTCACACAATGAAAGGATGGACAACAATCTAACATTCAAGAGTCACAGACCAGTGGGTACACAGATACTACTGCAGAGGACGGAGGAGTGGATGAAGGGTTTGACCCACAGCTCACCATACAGCATGATGACCATACAGATGGCCATACAGCAAACAGTTACCTTAAAGAGGGGTGCAGTTTTAGAGAGGGGCGGAACGGCCACGAGTCCCTGCACCGAAGAGAGAGAGAGTGTGTGAGAGAAAGAGGGTCACAAGTCAAAGGCTGTTGGAGAGGGGAGGTGGACAATTCAGGTATCATTTTCAGGAGGACTGGGTTTTTTTTTCTTCCAAGATTGGACTAAAAACTCCCTTTTCAGCATCTGTCTTTTTAACACTAGAATTACTAGGAGAATCTGGCTCTCTTGAAACCCCTTACTTATTCCCAAGCACGCGAGGAAACTCGTATGTCCTTAATCACCGTGCTAATCGCTCGCTTGTTTTTACAATGTTTCATTCAGGCCCACGCTCAGCTGCGATCTCGGACTTTCGGCAATATGTATCTTGCCTACAGAGTGACGTCTAGGTCAGCACCCATCTACCTTTACCCGATCATTCAGGCTCATGTTCCTACTCGCTCCCTCCACTCCTCCACGCTCTGCCATCCCTACACACAAGGCAAACTCAGTCCAGACTCTTCTCTGTTGTGGTTCCCTGCTGGTGGAATGACCTGCTTAAGCCAACAAGAGCAGCAGAATCCCTCTCTAGCTTCAAACACCTCCTGAAGACTCGTCTCCTCTTGTCTCTATCATCTTGCGCTACTCCTGCATAAAGATTTAGCACTTAGTACTCTAATCTGGTTCTCCCACTGTCCTGAAACTTGAGCGTTTCCTCATGGAAGCTTTGGACAAAAGCATCTGCCAAATGAATGTAATGTAATGGATTCTGTCTTACAACCCAAGACAACATATTACTGTCAATGAGCAGCTGTTTCCAACTAAGGTCCGTTGTCCTTTCTTGCAGTACAGCTCAACAAAGCCAGACCAATTTGGAAGAAAGTTCTGGATCGTGGCCGATTTGGAGACAACATACAGTCATGGCAAAAAAAAAAAAAAAAAAGAGACCGCATCTTTTTTTTTTCTGGTCATTGCTTTTGTAAGTTGTGGGAGTGTGTCTGTGTAAAATGTGCAGGTCACTATTGTTTTATGCACTGTTGACCACACTTGATTCAACAATCCAAACAAAACAAGTGTTTGGAGAATTTTTTAAATAATATATCTAAATAATTTATGATACCTTGGAAATGTTAAACTATACAACACTCTTCCATTATTTTACAACTGCAACAATTAAAACAGTGATGTTAAGAGCAGAGTGTGTGTGTGACACTGTTTCATCCATCAGAAACTGAATCAGGAGTGAAGCTGCTGGAATACAGCACATAGAAAAGCTGCTCTACACACACTACTGCACTCACAACACATATGGAGGCATTTCTTACATTTTACACACTCTTTGTACACTGCCGGAAATTGTACAAATAGTGAACAGAAAAAAAGGGCACAGTGGTCTCTTATTTTTTTCCATGCCTGTATTTCTGCAATGCCGTTCTATACTTAGGAAAGGACCCAGTCGTCCCACCGGAGACAGACTGTTCGAGAATGTGGTCAAAAAACGTTTCTGGACAAGAACAGGAACAACAGACAACTTCTTCACATCACTGTCGCTGGATAATAAACTGTAGCATAATAACACAGCTCTACCAGGCACCAAAAAAAGGTGCAACGGGAACTTCCACCTGCAGCCCTATCGGTGGGCAATTAACGATTTTTTTCACGTGCTTGGGGGTCCCTGGGCGCATTTAAGGTTTATGAAAAAAAATTTGGAGCTGTGGTAATTCTAGTGTTAATGACTGGGCTGGAAACTGTCTTTCGGCTCCAGTTCTTATCAATATTTAATAATAAATACGGCCCATCCCTTTTTGAGTAAACCTAGCCTCAGTATAAAGGCTGGCAACTCTGTGGCATGGCAAATCATGTTTGGCGTGGTCAAATAAATAAATAAATAAATAAATAAAAAAGGACCAACTTTTCTCTACTGTATGCTAAAACACAGAGAGGAGCTCCACTCCATGTGGGTGTGGGTATATGTGGTGTGTGCAGGAGAGAGAGAGAGAGAGAGAGAGAGAAAGGTTAATGAGAAAGACATAGGGGAGAATATAATTAAAGCTGACACTGAATTATTAATGAGATGCAAATGCATCACACCGAGCGTAAGAGATTAAATTGGACAGCAGGAATAAAGCAATTTGAGTAAAGCTGGCGGAAAAAAGTTCTTTCGTCGCCGGAGGGAGGTTGCTTTTTGTCTTTTCACGTAGACGGAGCAACAAAAAGATAACTTTTTACAAAATGAAGGGCTTAAGGTATTAGCTCTAGCGTATCAGTACGGCATACTTCAAGAGACATTTTATTGAGAGTTAATATGGCAAACCCTTAAAATGTCTCAGCAAGGCCGATGTCTGTCATGTTCTGAAAGAATGTTATGACACTTTAAAACATAAATCAAAGGCAGCCTTCATTTCAGCAGGCCAAAAATGGTCTGTAATCAAGCTTGGAAAAAAAAAGTTCGTAGCAAAACTACTGCGAGACGTCCAGACGAAAGTGCGAGTGCTGGACTCTGGCAGGTGAAGCCTGGGGTTCAAAGAGGGCAGGAGGTTTTCACGCTTGTTAGAAAGAGCTCCTTCTCAAGGTGGGAGAAAGTGCTCATTACAGAAAGAGGCAGCGCAGCATCAAGGCTACACAGGCAGAGAGAGAGGAGTGGAGGAGCACGCTGAGTGAGTCTGCTGGCCTTGGGTAAAACACTCTGAGCTGCGTTCAGAATTTACTGCTGTATGGAGACATTTACTGCCAATCTGATCAGAGAGAGAGAGAGACAGAGACAGAGAGAGAGAGAGAAAGAGATAGAGAGAGCGAGAGAGAGAGAAAGGAAGAGAACAAGAGAGAGAGAGAGAGAAAGGGAGAGAACGAGAGAGAAACAGAGAGAGAAAGGGAGAGAACGAGAGAGAGACCAAGAAAGAGAGAGAGAGAGAGAGAGAGAGAGAGAGAGAGAGAGAGAGAGAAAGGGAGAGAACGAGATAGAGACAGAGAGAGAGATAGAGAGATAGAGAGAGAGAAAGAGAGCGAGAGAGAAAGAGACAGAGAGAGAGAGACAGAGACAGAGAGAAACAGAGAGAGAGAGAGACAGGGATTGGTGAAAATGAAGAAGAAAAAAAAGAATGAAGAAACAGGAAAGAAGGAAAGGGAGATGAAAACTGGGAGGGAAAGTGACAGAGAGAGAAGAGAGAGAAAGACAGAGTGAGAGAAATAAGAAAGAGAGAGGCAGAAAAGCAGTGAGGGGCGAGAAATGGGGAGAGAGAGAAAAGCAGGAGGGAGAGAAATGGAGAGGCAGAAAGAACGGGATGGAATGATGGGACAGCCTCCTAGAGATGAAGAAATACAGTCTCAAAGACAGAGAGAGCGAGCGACAGAGAGAGTGAGCGACAGAGAGCGCGAGCGACAGAGAGAGCGAGGGACAGTGAGAGCGACAGTGGGAGAGAGAGAACAGATGTGAAAGGTTTGAACAACGAAGAGAGGGTCATATGAAGGCTTCGACAGACAGAGAGGTGAGTTCAGTCTGAGCAGACACACATCCTCAAGTCCTGCTTCCTCCGAGTGTGAATAATGAATAAAGTGTGAGTCAGAATGCACCGCCTCATCATCAGAAAGTACAGGCAGAGAGCTGTGCAGCAGAGTCGCTCTAGTCCTGGTTTACAGAGCTCCCTGTGTTTTTTCCAGCACAAAGTGCTCGAGCAGAACAGAACGGAGGTAAATGTCATTGATTCATGCTACTATGGAAACGCATGCAGGCGGTTTGAGGGGATGGCAATGGGTGCTTATTAGTGTGTCCCTCCTGTTCACCTGTTCAAACAGTGAAGCGAGCCAGTCCAAATGGCACGCTGTGACCTTGCTCATGTGGTCATCTTATGAGGGGGAAGTGGAAGTGAATGACCAGTTAAAGAATACAAGGCCAATGAAAGAAACAGGGTTGAGATTGATAGGTTGTAGCTGATAATGACTAGGTTACCCTATTCACACAGGTTACTCTATTCATTACACACATACTATATGGACAAAAGTACCGGGACGCCTGACCATTACAACAACAGACAGTGCATTCAAATCTATAGACTTTAATAAGGAGTTTGTCCCCTTTTTACGGCTATAACAGCTTCCACTCTTCTCAGAAGGCTTTCCATAAGATTTTGGAAAGTTTTCTATGAATTTGTGCCCATTCATTCCGTAGAGCATTTATGAGGTATGGATGAGAAGGCCTGGCTCACAATCTCCGTTCCAGTTCGTCCCAAAGGTGCTGGATGGGGATGAGGTCAGGGCTCTGTGTGGGCCAGTCAAGTTCTTCCACACCGAACTCATCCAACCATGTCTTTATGGATGCGTTTTAAGATCGCCCTTCACTGGAAGTAAGAGGCCTAGCCTAAACCCTAAAAAACAGGTGTCCCAATACTTTTGTCCATATAAAGAGTGGGAGAGTGTGTATATAATATATATATATATATTTACATCTCACTTATACCCCATGCTGTGTAATTAGCAGGGTCAGAGGAATTCGTGGTGAGCATTACCATCATTAAGAAAATGCCATTAAAAAAAATGGGTCTTATTGCAGCCAGATTTTTTTAAAGAATTCCGCATAATTGCATTGTTGAGATAAACAAAAGTCATCAGTCATTTACAGTAATGGTGATAGGAACCAGGGGATGTAATGTACAGCTGTTTTAGAACACAAAACACCTCTGCAAAGAATTGGTCAAAAAACATTTTAGACCAAAAATGTAACTAAATATATCCTAAAAGTGTCTCGGGAATCAGGCAGTATATTCACGATCATTTATTGCAATAACTCTCTGCGACATACCTTTGAGAGATGTTACGTTTGTATTACCTCCACTTTGAACAATTCTTAATATGTTTCTCTGCAACAACACAGTGCATCAAAGTAATTCCACTTTAAACGCCACGTCAATCGGATGTTAATGTAATTCTTCATGTACCTTTGGGATTAATTATGTTATAATATGGTTGCCTGGAAGTCTGGGTGGCCAGTAGGAAAACAGGGTTTGGATCACTCACATGAGCAAACTTCCTGGGGCAGACATGGACCGCTCCTCCCTCCTGCTGGGACACTCGAAAGGGTTCCCAAACGAGCGCTTCCGCAACATGGCCTTCACCAGGATCTACAGAGAGAGAGGGAGAGAGAGAGAGGGAGAGAGAGAGGGAGAGAGAGACACAGAGAGAGAGGGGAAGAGGGAGAGAGAGAGAAAGACAAAGACAGAGGCATGAGAGAAATGGATGAAAGAGATCACAGTCATACTGTTGAGGTCCCAATTAAATTAATTCTTTAAATAACAGATCCAGTCAGTTGACTGGGTGTCATTTTTTGTTTCTATTTTCCCTATTTTTGAATAACAGCAAACACAGAATTACCCCAATCAGAAAAAAGCAGAAATAAGGCTATTTAGGCCCATCTTACTTCACAGATCACATCACATCTGCTCGGCTGAAAGGCATTATCAAGGGCAGATGCTCCACAAATTAATTGTTAACGAGGCCACATAGTAATTAGGATGATGCCATAACACTATGTAACAAAATCTTTAAATGAAAACTGCTGTATATATTGCCTTTACAATTTTATTTTTTGTTCTGTTCCTTCATAAATAAACCTTGAGATCCAAAGTCTTTATGAGGCTGTTTACGGCTTGAATTGATGCGTTTCTGGTGATCAGATCATGTCCGGTTTTCAGTTCAATTGCAGAAGGCCAGAATGCATTGTGATTGAGTTAGAATCACTCAGACCACAATCGGAGGTGGTCAGAGATGGATCTTGATCACATTCAGTAGAAGTGCAAATGGAATGAGTTCTTTGTTTCCAAAATACAATCACATAGGCAGAGATGCATCTGCAGAGTGTGGAGCTGTAAGTGGATGATGAAGGAAAAGCAGGACAGAGAACACGCAAGGCCTGAAACTGAGGCCTGAAACCACTGATGAAAGTGTCCAGGAGGCGACCCAGTAAAAGGTAAGCAATTATGTTTACAGTAGGATAATGGAAGCAAAATGGAAACAATTTACAATGCATACACTGTTTCCATTTTACTTCCATTAATGAATCTGAGACCGTCGTCCTGACAAAGACACGGGGGCAGCTAGTGGTTGGGTACGACTCCCAGGACTGCCAGTGGCACCACTGAGGTACCCTCGAGTAAGGTACCGTCCCCACACACTGCTCCACGGGTTCCTGGCTGCCCGCTGCTTCTCTCGGTGAATGGGTTTAAATGCAGAGAAAGATTTTTGTGCTGTTCACACTGTGTTCCCACTTCACATCAAGTGTCAGGCTGGGTTTGTGCTCAGGCTGAATTTGGGCTTTTCGAGAGTTTTTTGTTTTTTTTTTTTTTTTTAAACATTTGCTCGCTCAAGGCCCAGCTTGCAAGAAACATTCCGATTTATCCCAAAAGTGTTCGGTTGTATTACATTACATTCATTCAGCAGACGCTTTTCTCCAAATTTTATCCAAATTTGAGGAGGACAGTATGAGAACCAGAGGAGAGTTCTAAAGTCTTTATGTAGGGAGCAGTGCAAAGAGGAGTGCAACAGGAAAGGAGATGAATACACAAGTCTTTTTGTGAAGGTAGAGAGGGATTCTGCTGCTCTGGTCGCCTTTGGCAGCTCCTTCCACCAGCAGTGAACCACGAATGAGACCAGTCTGGACTGGATCTGCCTCGTGCGTAGGGATGGCTTGTTGAGGTCAGGGCTCCGTGTGGGACAATGGAGAACTTCCCCACAAAACTCTATAATCCACTGGCATTTTACACCACTCTAGCTGACAGTTTGGCATTGCCCATAGTGATCCTGGCTTATGGACCAGGGAAACTTCATGGAGCTCCTCATGTGTGCTAAAATATCTTCCAGAGGTGGTTTGGAACTCTGTAGAGAATGATGCAGCAGGTACCCACTATAGACTTCAGCACTCAACACCTCTATGAGTTTGGATGGGCTACAGCTTCATTATTGAGCTGTTGTTGCTCCTAGATGCCAACATTTCACAAAACTAGCAATTACAGTTGGCTGGGACAGATCTAACAAAGAAGAAACTTCACAAATTGACTTGCGACAAAACCCCTAAAACCCTGTAATGTTTAAAGACACCAGGTTCTTTAGTATAACCCATTCTACTGTCTATGGTGACTGCTTGGCTATGTGCTTGATTTTACATATCTGCAAGCAATATGTCTTCCTTAAACTAACTAAACTCAGTCATCAGGAGGGTTGTCCAGATTATTTTATAGTGTATATCCAGACATGATCCGGATATGAAACCCATTAATGCATGATGTAAACAGCCTTACTGATTCAGTTACGTATATCCAAACTGGTGCCTCAATGTTTTTTTTTTTTTACTGGTTTACTGGTGCTGCGCAAATCCACACAAGAATGAATGTGCACACTTACCACAGCTGAGAGGCTGGGAACAAATTTGACAGAGTTTTGAATGTCCTCTTCCGTGACCTCCACCACCGTACAGTGTTCCTCCTCTAAAGGTAATGGGTCAGTCCCTTCCTGAGTGACCCACGGGTCCAGCTGTACACACAGAATCAAATGGGTTTTGGAGCTGTTGGCACAAACCAATCCAGCATAACAACAGACTTAACACAATACAATAAATGCAATGAGCAAATGGATTATGAAAGTGAAACATTGTGAAGGAGCCGCGTTGTGAAATTCAACTCTCAAATCCACTCCCTAAGCCCTGTTTTTCAAATGATTTTCAAAAACAGGCTCTTCATGAAGGTCACCCAGTTCTTAATGCTCAGCATCTGTTTACATTGAAAGTCCTGCCCTTCAATACAAATAGCCAATCAACTTGCAGGTAAAGCTTCAAGAGAGAGAACAGCCCTCACTGGTTGTGGAGGTATGTGTATAAAAACACCCTGGGAAAAAAAAATACACAGCATAGGTGCATTATTGGAGGCAAACAGTACAAACCATTTTCCCGCTTTTACCAGCGATTTCAAATGTTTTTGAAATGTTAATAATAAAATAATCATGATAATTTGTGTTTATATGGCGTCTTTCTAAAACTCAAACGTTGCTTTTAGTTACATATTAATACGTCTCATCCCATTCAGAGAGACAGAAGCTTTGTCTTGTATCATTGGAAATAACTGCCTGGGTGCAAGGTCAAGATGACAGATTTTCCTCTAAGAACTTCAACCCAACACGATGTTGACAGACTTGTGTGCGTGGCATCAACTGAAAGATCTGAATTTGGACTGAACTGAATATCTGAATATCTGTTTGTTTCTATGAGCTGCGAGTAAGTAATGAAAAGCTCATTTTTAATCGTAACCTGCAAATGCAACTTCCGAGGCCTAAACGAAGAAAACACACTTAACGGCATTCAAAATGTGCCCTAAAAACCCCCAACTGACAAAGCAGAGGGAGAGCAGAGTTCCCCAAAGTGCCTTCTAAGTGCTCAGGGGAGTTCTGCCTTAATGGAGCGTTTCATATTTAGGTAATGACATACGGCCTGGATTCTGTATGCGTGTGTGTGAATCATCAACACACTCTCCCACCGTGATAGCAGATGGACGTTTCCAGAGCAGAATTCTATTCTCCAATTGGGGCCCACAGTAAAAAAGACTGACTGCCTTCGCACACCTGCCAGCATCTCAGCTTATTATGCAGGTTTGTGAGATTTGCGTTTTAGTACGAGCAGCTGAGGCACAGGGCCCACTTGCTTGAGCTACACCAAGTTCTGCACCATCCTTGAGCTACACCAAGTCAAAGTTAATATCAGAAAAAGCACTGGAGTGATGATCTCTAGCTAACAAGGTCACAAAAGTGTATAGTAAATCAAAAACCGTGTGCTAGTCATGATGGCGTTCACCTAGGTTCCGTATTAGGACCCCTCACAATGCTTGCTAGACTTAATGGCGCCTAGATTCCATAAGACGGCACCTCATTTCCGCCCCCCTCCCACACAACACCAATGGGAAGCTCACATCAACACCTGAAGCAGCATGTTTGGGCTCAAAAAGTCTAGGCCCACCCATTTTTGTCACTGGCCCAAAAATGTACTTTCAACATTAAAGTCTTCATTAAAAAAACTAAAACACTAAGAAAAATGTGAAACTGACCCATAAAAATTGCTGTTTAACCAAGTATCATAACTGAGCGGTTTGCTCACCGTAGAAAACTAAGCTCCTCTCCGACCATATGGTTCAGAAGCATATGAACACCGCTCATGTAAAACAAAACAGTGCAGCATAATAAGTTAGATACTAACTACAAATAGACATCCAGCTCTGAACATGGCACGATCATTAACCTGCTCATTAACCCCAAAGACATAAATGCCAGAATTAATGAGCATGTGTCCTTTAACATTACCGCTTCTGTGCTCAAGGAAATGAAATATTTTGTTCTGCTATGAGCTTGAAGTATTTTTTTTCCTGTTCAGCATTGTGTAAGTTCTGTCCTGTTTGATCCTCAGCACACATGAGTAATACTTTATCTGGCACAAATTTGTCTTGGCCTTTCACGAAAGCAGTTGTGTTACCATTACTGTCTGAAGTGAATTGCTTCTCAGTAATTGTAAAATACTAGTTCTGACTGCACTGCACTGTCTTTTGTTTCTACACTCCTTGAATTGCCACAAACCAAAGTACCAAAAATACATAGTAGTGATTAACGGCTGATATGGCAAAGGAAATGTCTACTGAGTTGAAAACTCACTGCTAGTCTTGATGGTGTTCACCTAGGTTCCGTCTTAAGTCCCTTCGCATTTTGAGTTTTGGGATTTTGTGGATGAAACACTCCCGTTTTCAAATCCTGCCACACACCCGCTAGCTCACCTTGATCTCAGGAAGGGTGATCCTCATGTCTGGGTTCTTGTCCAGCATTCTCAGGATCAGGTTCTTCAGGCCTTCACTGATAGTCGGCCTGTAGGAAAGATTGCGGACTGATTAAAAATTCATCTGACAGTGGTAGATGAAATAGGCTTTGATCTCATAATTCAGGGGGACAAAACAGACTTTGATCTCATAAACCAAGTCTTTTTTTCCCTGATAATTTAGATAAGATTCAGATCACTTCACTGATCCTGCCTCATCCCAGATTTACCCATCTCTTCAACCAGCCACGGAAACTGTTCTCCACAAAACCCATTTAAGGCCCTGGAGCTAAAATACAACTGTGGCGGTGACAACCATTTGTTACAGGAAAGTCCAAATTCAGTTAAAAAAAAATAAAAAAACGATATATGACGTCCTCGAGCAGACAACAAACTGGCAGAGCTGTCATTACATCCGCTATCAGACAATCATTTCGTAAAAGCTTAGAAGCAGACAGACCGAATTTGACGCAGAGTGGTAGAGAAACTGGGTGGCAATCAAATCAAAGGCAGCGTGTTTCAAAGCATCTTTTGTCCTCAAAAAGTAACCAAAGCTGAAACAGTGACAGCAAATTTGGGATTCAAAAGATGATAGTGTATCGCACAACAGAATAGTAATGGGTCATTTATTTGAGTGCTTACACATGTGCATATATGTAAGGATGAGTAACAGGAACAGGCAGTATTTCGAAATATGACTGTCAAATATACCTTGACTGTCAAAGAGCCTGCTTTATTGATTTTTAGATCAATTTCCAGTTTCCAATCCTAAAGAATCCTAACCAGCAGAGCCCTCCCATACTGTACTATTTTAGCAAGACAAAAAAACAGATCAGGCCTTCTCCTAAGCTTGTCATATAGCAATGAGAGGGACAGAAAGACTCCACCCCCCTCCCCCTAAGTCCAGTACCAACTGAATACTTGCAGTAATGAGTAATGCATGTGTAAGTAAAGCAACCACAGCTGCTCTTCGGACCAGCACATGGAGCTGGAGGTTTTAGTGCACCTGACTTGCAATTTAGTATTCATTTTAAAGAGGTTGAGAAGTGTGTGTGTGCGCTTGCATGTGTGTGCTGGAGGGTGGCCATGCAAATAATTAATATGCAGCTGGCAATTGACCTCAGCTGCCTCCACAAAAAATTAGATTTTTTTTAAATGCCAAGGGGACTAAAAACTGGGGTGTATTTACATTAAGAAGGCAGACAGGTAGACGGAGGAACGTGAAAATAATGTACTATAATAAAAGCATGCAGATAATCATAGATGTGCTACCTGGTTAGGTCAAGTAAGAGAGAAAAACATGCTGTGCTGGACCTTTAGAAATCTGCTAGGCTGCACAGCTTGTTCAGTTCTGCGGCGTCCAATTTGAGGCAGAAAAGGCTTTTTTTGTTCAGCATAAGACAAGGAATCTAAGGTAAGAGAATTATGGGCCAAAAATGAAAGCACTGCATTATAATGATACAGTTACATCACTGTTGGTCACTTCATTTGAGTTACTGTGGAGGCATCCAGCACTTTTTCTCCCGAAGGAGCACCTTTTAGTGTTTCCTACGGTCTGAGGGATCTCTTGT
>JBBPCX010095513.1:0-24040 GCA_037974365.1 Hydrocynus forskahlii | reverse complement strand
ACAGCTTATTTGCATAAAAGTGACAGAGCCCTTAAACAGCTCATTTTGAAAGGGACTGAAACTGTCAAGAATAAAGCCGGTGCAATCTCTTTATGTGAGAGCAAAGAACTTCATGAACATGTTTTGTATAGCCCATAGACCTATTATAACTAAAATGAATTTTGCATAATACGTCCCCTTTAAAGAGGTGACTCGACCACAAAAAACAATTTTTTAAATGATCAATACTCCGTGAACATGTTCTAACGCAAATTTTAACTTTTAAGAGCTCAGGAACATTAAGCAAAAATTCGAGGTAGTTCCAAAATCATTTGAATGCATGTAGTAGCCACCCTCACCGGCTGATTATTTTTAATTCATCCACAGCAAACAGTGACACACCTTTTTTATTAATGAGCCTGCTGTGTGTTTTGTTCCGCGTTTGTTTCTCATTTTGTCCAGCCGCCTTAGCCGTGATGTCCCAGACACTCACTCTCTTACACACATTTTGAGGACGACTTACACTAGAGAGGCGCACAAATATCAACATTTTGATGTTGGAACTGCACAAATATTTCAAAAACGGTATGGTTAGGGTTAGTTTAGGAAGAGAATAAGTGCCAAATTCCAGCTATAAAAAAATTAATAATAAAAATAAAACTTAAGACGAACAATAGCACGATTGCTTCCACAATGACACTAATAGAAACAAATGAATGAATGAAACAAAAACGAGTGAGTGTATAAACAACTTCAGAGAACAGAAAACATATAAGGTTTCAGTGTTCATATCTACTATCAGTGCAAACAACAACCACATGAACAGTTTGCAAATACGTCCTCCAGCTGTACTCAAATGCACTGTACAAATATCCAAGATGCAGACAAATTTAGTAAAAAAGATATGCATGTAACAATGCATAAACAACTTAACACTGTCACAGAACTGTGCAAAAGGGTTAATACTGCAATCCTTATCAGTAACAATACTTTTTTAAATGTTTTTCAAGCTGTTTTAGTAGTAGGAACAATTTGTACCTTCTGTACTTGTTGAAACTGTACCAATGAGTATTCAGTGGCTACAGTCTGCCCCATTTAACTTTCGTTGCTTTATTTGTTTGATCACGTGACTCATCAGGACGCTCTGTGATTGGTCACGACGCCCGGAGCACACAAGAACAAACTCCCTGACTGGTTAAAGACTCATCTGCTTGTGGTGACCTTGAATATTGTTTGTTTAAAAGGACAGATTAAACTGGGACACAGATCCAGTATGTGTATATATATGTGTGTGTGTGTGTGTGTGTGTGTGTGTGTGTGTGTGTGTGTGTGTGTGTGTGCGCGCGCGCGCGCGCGTATCTGTGTGTATGCATGTGTCTCTGTGTCTTTCAGTGAGTACGTGTGTGTGTGTGTGTCTGTGTATGAGAGTGTGCATTTGTGTATGTTTATGTATGTGCATATGTGTGTGTGTGTGTCTGTCTGTCTGTCAATGTGTGCGTGAGTATTTGTGTGTGTACCTCTTGGAACGGGTTGACCTCTACATGTTCCTCGTGCTCTGCTGCTCGTGTCTGTATTTCTGTGACGGCGGCGCCCTGAGAGCGCGCGCTGTGAGACACGGCGCGAGAAAGGCAGACAGAACGAAGCCCCGAGTGGAGCGCGCGGAGTAGCGGAGCCATCACACACTCTCTCACACACACACACTCACACACATCTACAGGAACAACATACACTGATCTGGAAGTATTGCAGCGTCAGCTGAGTCTGCACACGGCCCCCTACTGCACCGGAGGATCAGTATACATGTCTAACAGAACATCAATCACATGCTGTAGAGATAAATTACTGTATTTATTTGATTGATTAGGCAGTATATCAATTAATGAATCAGTTAGCAATAAATACGTTTTTACTCTGTGCCTCTACATTAGAATGAGATTATCGTTATTGTTTTCTATTATTTTTGCTATTATTATTATTATTATTATTATTATTGAAAGGAAGGTGTACAGTAGTGAGACCAGCTATGTTGTCTGGTTTGGAGGTTTGGAGACAGTGGCGCTGACTAAAATACAGGAAGCAGAGCTGGAGGTGGCAGAGCTGAAAGATTTGCATTGGGAGTGATGAGGATGGACAGGATCAGAAATGAGTTTATTAGAGGGACAACTCGAGTTGGACCTTTTAGAGAAAAAGTCAGAGAATTGAGATTGTGTTGGTTTGGACATGTGCTGAGGAGAGACTCTGAGTGTGTTGAACGAAGGATGCCAAGGAGAGACTCTTGGTTTGTTGGGAGAAGGATGCTGAGGAGAGACTCTGGGTTTGTTGGGAGAAAGATGTTGAGGAGAGACTCTGAGTGTGTTGGGAGGAGGATGCTGAGGAGAGACTCTGAGTGTGTTGGGAGAGGGATGCTGAGGATGGAGCTGCAGGGAAGAGGAGGAGAGGAGGGTCTAGTGGGAGGTTTATGGATGTGGTGAGGGAGTACATGCAGGCAGTTGGTGCGAGAGAGGAAGATGCAAATAGAAGGAAATGGTGACAGATGATCCACTGTGGTGACCCCTAATCGGGAGCAGCAGAAAGTAGAAGAATAATTATTATTGTTATTATCAGTAGTATTTTCATTCATTCATTCATTTTCTGTAAGCGCTTATTCCTAGGATCACGGGTACCCGGAGCTTATCCTGGGGCCTAGGGGCGCGAGTCAGGGACACCCTGGGCGAGACACCAGCCCACCACAGGGCACACATACACACACACCATTCGCTCACACACTCACACCTACGGTCAAGTGGGAATCCCCAGTTCACCTGACATGCATGTCTTTGGACTGTAGGAGGAAACCCACACCACCACAAGGGCAACATGCAAACTCCATACACACACACACACACACAAGACCAGGACATGGATTCAAACCCCCAACCCTGAAGGTGTGAGACAACAGTGCTACCAACTATGCCACCATGTGGTATTTTAATCTACATGATTCATTTTCTTTAGGAAAGTAATTGTAAATAAATACTTTGTGTGCTGCTTTACTAGGGAAACACATTTTTATTTCTCTAATAAAGGTGGTATTACTCATAACATCGCAGATATTTCTTGTAATTGTAAAGTGAAAATGTAATTCTTATTCATTCATTCATATTAATATTTTTTATAAGAATGGCACTGTAATGAGAAGCCAGTTTATGCATAAAGAATGACATTTTTGACCTTTTTCAACACTCTGTGTAAGAATTTAACTATAATCTGTAATAAAACATTATCAAGCAGTATTTTCAGGTCTGGTTGATTTACTAAGAGCTCAACTGTCAGTAAGTGCACTACGTGCCGCAGGACAGTTGCAGATGTCTGTCGTCCTACTTGAACAGTAGATGCCCCTGTAGAATCAGAACAGGATGATGAGTTAAATTTGGCAGCAGGAAAGCTTGGGCGTGCTGTCGGCTTAGAGGAGCCTCATACTCTAAACAGAATCATCTCTTGATGACGCTGAGCATTCATATAGTTTTGAAACTAGTTTTTGTGCCTACAGTCCTGGTGCATGTAGAAAGGTACAGAGAAAGTGATAAAATCTTATCTTACTGGGTTATAAGCTCCTCTTATAACACAAGGCTGTGACCCGCGTGTGTTTTATCTGCAGTAGAAGCAGGAAATGTACAAACCACAAAAGGTTCAGTTTTTCAGCTTGTTTGCTTCTCACAGGAACAGCAGTCTTTCTCACACTCTGAAAAATGTTCAAATCTAAACAGCACCATGATCTTCAGCCTCAATAAACATGTTCTTGTTTTCTTTTTATTTGCTGATGACGTTTATGTGGTTTTATTTGGCAAATGCAGTCTTAGTTCATTTTTACAAGACCATCTTCCAACCACTCTTTATCCCTTAAAAATGAAACAAGGCTGGTTAAGTCACTGTACCTTTAAGACTGATATATGTAAAGACTCCTGTTCTGATTGACCAGTCGTATTGTGCCTTATTAAAATAATTATAACTTCAGTGGAAAGGGGTAGAGCTACACTGCTGAATCACATTTACTGCAGTTTAACTCCGTTCTGCATTTTTTCTGCACATGTCACTTCTCTTTTGCATTTTTGCACATAACTCTGCTGCTAGAATGCAGTACCTGTCAAAATATTGTATTCACCCAGGCTGTAGCTATTGTCAGATTGCACTAAATGTTGTGTTGTCGTCTTGTCTTGTCCAGTTGTTCTGTTGCTCTTGTGTTTTTCTTGCACTCTCTTTTGTCTTGTCTGCCCTTGTGGTGTTCTGTTCTGTTCTGTTCTTGTGTTGCGCCGTGGTCCTGGGGGAACGTTGTTTTGTTTTACTGTGTTCTGTGTGTATATGGCCGAAATGACAATAAAACCTACCTGACTTGACTTAGACTGGGGAGTGAAGTGTACAAATTCAGAGTACATATTCAGCAAGTTTTCAGTGATATGGGCCCTTTAACTACATAACAGAAAGTCATGTCTTGTAAAATGTGTCTTTATTTTACATTTAACCTTCACAAGCAAGCACAACATCAACATCTGTAAATAGCAACCAAAAAAGCTTAAAGAGGACAAATCACTGTTTCACAGCTACTACTGAGCTACAAAACTGCATTTACACTAAAATATTGTAGGCAGACACTTCTCAATTTACACCCTTTCCCTTACACGCTAATACACATTTACAGGCTATTACAATAAAGATCAGTAGAGTACTAGGAGTTATTTTCACAATGCAGGATTTTCTCCATCAGCCTGATAACTTAAGGCCAAAGTCAAGTGTGTCCTCACTACAGCCAGGCATTCCTCAGTATACCGGTTCCTGCGTGATACTTTTCTTCAATGTAATAAATATTATATTAATAGGTTGAATGTGAAGTTGCATATGAATTGTCAAATGAATTGTCCTGTAAGTTAAATATTCTAAAGGGAACAAACATATATGTATATATATATATATATATATATATATATATATATTTTACAAATTGTACTGAACAACATATTAAAAGAACACTAAATATAAAATGTGTCTTATCTTTTGCACAGGCCACATTTTGTTTGTTTTACCTTACATTCAGCAAATAAACAATAGCTGTTTATTAACGTGTGCTCTCTGTAGATGGTAATTATTTTAACTTTGAAAATCAACAAATCATTTCACTTTACCAGGGGTGCACAAACCTTTGCATACTATTGTATATAAAATCTATGGCTTTTTTTTTTTTTTTTACAAAAAGGGGTGGGGCATATTAATGTTAATGACGTTATTCATGTTATTAACATTATTATGGAATGTAACACAGACAGCCAATCAGAGCCAATCTAGGTTTTGGAATCTGCATACTTATTGGCTCAGTGGTGCTTATAAGACTGCTTGGTCCAAATTACAACTTTAGCCCAAAGGTTTCAAACGTTTGCATTAAGTGACACTTTTTAATTTAAGTATTTAAGAAATTCAGGACATTCAAATTAATTTTAATATCTGGGTATTTGTAAGATATCTGTGTCTGAATATCCAGGTAGCATTAAATGTACTGTATCATAATGCACAAACCTTATAAAATGGTGAGGACTAAAAATAGCATGTAAACAGTTGCATGATCAAACATGTTGCAACACTTTTATATAAAAAAACGAACAAACAAACAAATAAACCAGGAACTTTTCTGGCAGTCCATGTGAGTAGCTTGCCTTGAATGTGTTAATGAGTAAACACTAACAACAAGAGCTAACCAGTGTATCTGTGGTGACCCTGTGTAAGTGGTGTAGGTGGTGATGACGTGGTTTTCTACATAAGTTCTGCTCTTCAGTGTGTGATGTGCTAATGCACTGAGGTTCCTACATCTTGAATTTTGAATTTGAAATGGTATGGAATGATGAATCATGCTGAATCATGCTTGACCAAAGACGTATCCTATCAGAGTGACGAAGGTTGACTTTGATTTCAGGTTGACTTGTAAGGGAAAATTGTGATTGCACTTACGAAATCTTAAACACAGCCCCGTTGAAACTTATCAGAATCTCACTGGATTTTTAGCTGTCCTAGTTCCCTCCCAATAATTGGTGATGCAGTTTAACATACTGTACACCTGGAAAACAATTTCAGTATTGTAAATGCAGTCACCAACAGGTCATTATTACATATTCCAATAAATGGTTTTGGTATTCACTGAAAAGCTTAAAAAAGCTTAAAAAGATATGAGTCTGACTCATTTGCACTAGGTAAATTTTCCATGCTTATGTTATAACTAAGATAAATTATTAATATAAAACTTGGCTTGTTCACATGCCACACCACAGGACCGAAAAAGACCTGCTTGGAACTGGGATGTCATTCGTGACAGTGAATTGGCCTCAAAGTCAGCCTGAATCTCCTGTGCAGGTCAGGCTTTGGTGAATGTCTGCCAACATCTGTTTTTTTTTCCTTGGGAAGCACTGAACCACAAGAAAAAGTGCCTTTGCATTATTCCTGAAGTAATCAATGCACATCCATGTTTCCGTTTGAGCCCTGCGAGAGGCGTTTCTGGTCAGCAGTTTCTTCTCCGGCCATGTTCTCCTTGCTCTCCTCGTCCTGCTCAGCGCTCTTCTGCCGGAGCCGCAACCCTGGATCTTTCTGCGGGGGGATCCTGAAGCTGGAGTAACCTCCTAATCCCGAACGCTTCTCTAAACATCCCAAATGAAAGGACAGTGTGATGTTTTGGTCATGTATTCAGATTCAGACAATTTAATATCTATCAAAAATGGATGACTGAAAATGGTCTTTAACCCTTTAAGCTCGAAGCAATGAAGCAGTCATTTCTAGTGCTCAGAAACTATCACAGCACATCCAACAATAAGGGCAGCATGAAGCCTCTTTTCTATAGAGATAGATAATACAGAAGCTCCCAGAAAGATCCCTTTTCACATGCTGATGCATTTTATTAAAGCCAATGTAGACACCCACACAGATCAGCTACTAGTTAAAAGAGACGAACAATTAACTTTGCTTTGTCTTACAGAAGAATTTAATAGAATAGGTTCAGGTTAAAGAAGCAACCGGCATAATATTCACATTAAAATACTCTTTTTTACTTAAAGTGGGGCTTCCAAAGTTATATTCCCAAATTTCTCCAAAATAATGAAAAAGTAAATTAAAATCAGAAACTGTAAATGTAATTGTGAGGTGGGAAGTGTGGTTTCCCAGGATGCTTTAGTAAGAGGGCAGGGTTTAAGCTGAGGCAAAACTAAAGTAAGAACACCCACACAGCATCACAGAGTGTGTGGAATGCGTAGAGCAGAGTTTTCTGACCTTATTTTTCAGACCACAGAGAAAGAAACACAGGCAAGTGCATGTTCCCAGTCTCTGTAGTGGCCTACATACTGTACACCAGCCTACAGACACACTCACACACTCACACACTCACACGCACACACACACACAGACACACACACACACACACACACACACACACATACACATACAAACACAAAGGCACACAGACACATATACACACAGACATATACACAGACACAGACACACACACACACACACACACACAAAGACACAAAGACACACACACACACACACATAAAGACACAAAGACACACACACAGACACACACATACACACACACTCCTACCTCCTGGTCCAATGGGGTGCATTAGCCTATTCATCTGAACATTCCAGTGTTTGACGTTCGTGCTTGCCTGCCGAAGCTTCCTCTGGGCAGCCTGTCAGGATCAATCAATCAAAACGATCAATAGATAAATCACTGATAAATTGCTAACAGATTAACAACCTCAAGGCCAATATTCCAGCAACACTTGATATGAAAAGCCAAACATTTAAAAATAATTTGCATCTTAAATGAATAACTAGTGTTTATTTGGTTGTTTGATTGTTGTCTGTTCAGTTTCAGTTCAGGCAAATGTATGTTAACTGGTGAAATCTTCTGACTGATTTCCAAAAAATTGGAACATTTTAACCAAAAACTTCCAGCGCAACAAAGGACCTTATAGGTTTAATCTGAACACACAGTCATGAGTTATGCACGCCAGCACAACATGATGTTTATACCATTAAGTGCCTCTTTCTTTCTACATTTAGTTTAATAATTTCTTATTCATGTTTCTTCTAAAGGGGGGATCTACAGGGGCCTGTACAGTACTAACAGCCACTAGGAAGGATTTACAGGATTTACTGTACAGTACTAACAGCCACTAGGAAGGATTTACATCAGATGCTGGAACATTGCTGTGAGGATTTAAGATGTTTCCGCAATAGATTATTTTCTCAGAAAACACATCTTATTGTTAATTGTCTTAGAAGTGATTAAAAATATTTAATGAGGGTGAGTGGTAGTAGCTTTGTGGATAGAACACTTGCCTGTGAACCTGACGACCACAAAGTTGCAGGTTTAAACCCCCCACTTTCTACCAGTATGTGCTTGAGCAAGACACTCAACCCTCAGTTAATGATTGTAAGTCGCTCTGGATAAAGGTGTCTGCCAAATGCCGTAAATGAACAGACAGTTCTTGAAGTTGATGTGTTGGAAGCAGGAAGAAAGGGCAAGCGTAAGGATCTGCGTGACTTTGACAAGGACCAAACGTGATGGCTGGACAACTGGGTCCAAAACATCACGTCTTGTGAGCATGCAGCCACAAGAGAATACTAGTGAGGTCAGGCACTGGTGATGGATCACAAAAAGTGCTTCAGTTCATTCCAATGGTGCTAGATGAAGCTCCTTCAACCACTGATCCCCAGCTCAGCGTGGTGGAGTTTATACCCCTCTAGCTGACTTTTGGCATTGGGATTCATGATCTTAGACTCATGGGCAGCTGCTCAGGATTGTGTCATTTTATTAGCAGTGCTTTTCAATGGAAATTATCTAAGATGTGTGTGCAATACTAACCACCTGAGTCAGCAATGTGTCACCTTAAAGTAACGGCATTCACTAATTAAAAGGGGCGTCTGGATACTTTTGGACATATATAAATCTCCAAAACTAGGGCTGGTGACATAGATCATAAAGCTAAATTATAAACCCAGGTTGTGTATGTGTCTGGACGCTATGAACTGACCACCACGTCCTGGTCCACTCTGTGGCGGTTGGCTCGGACTTCCTCCAGCTGCCTCTGCGCCTCATCCAGGGCCCGGCTCTTGCTCTCCATCTCCTGCTTCAGCTCCTGCTTCTCTCTCTGAGCTCGCTGGATGCACTCCTCCTGCTCCTCCTGGAGACCCATCAGAGCCTTCATCTTCTCCTCCTCTTCTGCCAGCAATCTGCACAAGATCATTACTCAAGTTAGCAAAAAGAGAAGGGTTTAAAAAATAAAAATGACAGTAAACAATCAATTATAATTATAGAATTAAACATTATGTCTTTATTAATTCTACATCACATTTTGCAGATGGTCTTATCCAGAGAGACTCATACTGTAACCATTTTACAGTTGTGAGTGAACACACCACAGCACGGCACACAGTGTGAACAGCACAGAATTGTTCTCTGCATTTAACCCCTTCACCAAATGAAGCAGTGGGCAGCCATTAATGCAGTGCCCGGGGAGCAGTGTGTGGGTACAGTAGTTTGCTCAAGGGTACCTCAGTGGTGCCACAAGCAGTCCTGGGATTCAAACCAACAGCCTTCCGATCACAGGGGCAACTCCCAAACCACCAGGCCATAAACTACCCCAGTGTTAGAAGTATTGTCCAGTGACACTTACTGACACGGTGTGATGTGCATGACTGGGTGGGAGATCACCTCCTAGTCTGATATGTATGGTAGTATGATACACCAACCAGTAGTCAGTTTTATACCACAGTCATATCTACCTGTCTGTGTGACTGGCTGAAGGCACTGTATGAGTTTGAATATCCTACAACAGAGCCAGGATTAAAGCATTTTTAGTTTCTTTAAAAGGCCATGGCATACCAGTTCAAATATTTGTTGCAAAAATGTAAGTCCAGCCAGACTACACTGATATCCCTGCAGGCAAGTTTGTTGATTGAATGGTGTTGCTCTTTTTGTTCACCAAAGAAAGGTTTTCAATCAAAGTTAATTTAACCAGACTATATTCAAAGTCATTGTGGAGCATCACTATTGGCCTGCTTGTCATGAAATTTTAACAAAATGTCAACATAATGACTAACTGTAAACAGTGGCTGACATTTATTTTCAACTTATGTGCAAAAATGAAAACTGACAAAAAACAAAAAGAGAAGGTTTCGTTTTGACAGATATTACACTGGTGATTCCACAAATTTTTTTTCTCAGAAAACACATTATATTGGTCTTACAAGTGATTAAAAATATTTAAGAAGGGTGGGTGGTAGTAGCCGTCTATGAACCTGATGACCACAAAATTGCAGGTTCAAGCCTCCCGCCCTTTCTACCATTGTGTCCTTGAGCAAGAAACTCAAACCTCAGTTGCTCCAGGGGGACTGTCCCTGTAACTCACGATTGTCGCTCTGGATAAGGGTGTCTGCCAAATGCCATAAATCAACAGACAGTTCTTGAAGTTGACGTGTTGGAAGCAGGAAAAATGGGAAATAATAAGGATCTGAGTGACTTTGACAAGGACCAAATGTTGATGGCTGGACAACTGGGTCAGAACATCTCCAAAACATCACGTCTTGTGAGGTGTTACTGGTATGCAGTGATTAGTATCAATCAAAAGTGGTCAAAGAAAGGACAACCGGTGAACCAGTGACAGGGTCAAGGCTGGCCTAGTCCATCTTGTTCGATCCCACAGAAGAGTTATTGCAGCACAAAGAGCTGAAAAATGCTGTCTTTGATATAAAGGTGTCAAAACACACATTGCATCACGGCTTGCAGAGTATGGAGCTCCATAGCCACAGACTGGTCCACCTAGAGTAGGGGTGCCAAATCTTATCCACTTCTTAAACAAGCAGGAGCACACCTGATCAACTATTTGAAGACTAATACCAAGTGGAATCAGGTGCTCCTGTTTGGTTGGAACAAAAACCTGCAGCCACACCAGCAGTTTGGTAACATCCATGACCAAGAGGCAACAGTGGGCATCTGAATATCAGAACTGCACCATGGAGCAATGGAAGAGGGTGGCCTCGTCTGAGCACTCATGTTATTTTTTTTACATCATGTGGATGGCCAGATTAAGAGATGTGCTATTGAAAGAAGGCAAGCCGGCTGAGGCAGTGTGACGCTCTGGGCGAAGTTCTGCTGGGAAACCTTGGGTCCTGGCATTACTGTGAATGTTACTTTTATGTGTATCATCTACCGTAACATAGTTGCAGACTAAGAACACTTGTCCTTCATGACAACTGCATTCTGGAATGGCCACACTGCAAAAATTGTTCAGGAATGATTTGAGGAACATGACAAGGTGTTAATTTCGCCTCCAAATTCAGAAGACATTGATATGTCTGAGCATCTTTGGATTTGATGGACAAACTAATCTGACTCATATAGGCTCAACCTTGCAACTGATAAGACTTGAGGGATCTGCCGTTATGTCTCAGTACCAGATACCAGAGCACATCTTCAATGGTCTTCCGGAGTCCATGCTTTGAAGGCACCAAGCTGTTTTGGTGGCAAAGGGGGACCTAACTCAATATTAGGCAGGTTGTTTAAATGTTATGGTTGATCTGTATATATTTAAACAGCATACCATGGCACTGGATTACAGTTATCAAGGAACCCAATGTGACATCTGGATTTTGGGCTGTCAGTGAGGTTATTCAGGTCAGGGCATGTGTACCAATAATCATTTTAAAATTTATTTGTGGCATCAGGTCTCCAGAAAGAAAGAAATGTGATCACTGAGTGACTTGGATTATTTCAAGTACAGATTACTAAAAATGTCAAAATCTTTTTTTCAGTTGTAAGGTTATTTACTGTATATTTTATGGTAAAGTACAACCTCTTATTTATTAGCATTAAATATATGCACCACTTGCGAGAAATTTCTCAGCATTTAGCCAAGTGCTATGGCGCCATCGGAATGAAACTGCAGTCATGGCATTGCATGTGAAACATTACGCAATGCAAGCGAAAAACATCTCCCATGAACGACTAAAGCACAGGGAAGTGTCTGTGTTAGGACAGTACTGCAAACAGTAGAATGTCTCAGAACCAAAACTGGTAATGGAATTATTCAGGTTGGATTCTTATGAGTAGACCACCAGACACAGGCATCAACTTTGGCATTTATATTTGTCCTTGAGTCAAAATTCAGAAGTAATATAGAAGAAACACTTAAGATATAAAATATAAAACAACATAAAATGCATATATCCAGCAACTGCTAATGTAAGTTCGATTATGACTTAGTCAATGATTCTTTAACTTTGTGTATTTGTGTGTGTGTGTGTTTGCATGTGTGTGTGTGTGTCAGATGTGTTGATGCTGAATGAGAGGGTGTGTGTTTGTGTTATACAGTGTGAGCCCAGCATTTCCTGTGGCCACTTCCTGAGACTTCATCTAACGGCTTTAGCGGAACTCTCATTCGTACACACGGTTGTACCGCTGTAATAATTTAAAACACACACACAGACACACACACACACACACACACACACACACACACACATACATTCACTCTCAAAAACACACACTCACACACACACACACACATGCACATACACATACACACACACGCACATACGCACACACAACTGTACCACTCCACTGTTTTCATTTAAAAGTGGATACGGTGCTCAGTAACTGAAATAGAAGTGTGATCTGAAAACTGAAGTAATTTTGGGGCTGATTCTTTGATATTTGTGTATTTAATCTCGCATCGCTAAGGAAGATGTGACTGAGACTGAAGCTTTGGGCGGCAAAACTATGCTTCACCTTAAGTGGCAAAAAGCCACAAGTTGGCCCTCGGTGCCACTTTTAATGGAAAAATGAAAAATTTTGCGCTGTTATTCTTATGAAACTCCTTACAGTCAAGATTGTTACGGATTTTTCTAATACAACACACCAAAGAAAAAAGACATTTATGCTTAAACCACAGAAAAAAGGTCCTTGAAACCCTTGATATTTCATGCATCACCAACTGAAAAGAAAGGGATTTCCAAAATGTACCATAGCTAGTTTAAGTGAGGGGGTATATATGGGGTAATGTATGTTTTGTGTGTGTGTGTGTGTGTGTAGGTGTGCATACCGGGCCTGTGTGTATCTGTAGGCCTCCTCGTCCTGTCTGGCTTTAATCTCCTGGTGTAGTGCCTCCTCTAGCCGCTGCTGAAGCTCCTCCAGCTCCTTGATCCTGTGCCGCTGTCGCTCCGCCTCTGCCTCCTTCAGAGCCATCTCAGCCTGCATACACGCACGGGCCTACACACACACACACACACACACACACACGCACGCACACCAAAAATATAAACACCAAGAGTGAATCTTGGTACAAATACAGGCACTGTAATGTGGTGGTGTCTTGATTCAATACACTTACTGATACAGCAAAAATAAGAAGTGCCTTCATTTGTGCCTTATGTTAATACTTCAATATTTTACTGTACTTAAAACAGTGCAGTAGAATGTAGAATCTCACAGTGCAGTTTTACACAATCAGTTCATTTTTATGCAACACACAACACAAACCGTATAATAAAGCTGCATGCTTTATAATGTAACAGTAGCAAACAGCAAGTACAAAAAAGCAGGAAATTACCATAGCAGTGCACTGTTCAACTACGTTCCTCGATACACTTGCCAGTTAATGATCTAATGCGCTAGCCACAGGCAAACAGTGCAGCCCACAAAGAGACTACCTTTAGCACATGTTGGGTTTCGAGGTAAGTGGAGACCGTGCGTCTCTGTCTTCTGATTTGCTAGACGCTTTTTAATCCAAAGAATAATCCCTGATATTTTTATGTAGCAACAGTTTGGGGGGGGGTTTTTGCATTTTTTTCTCCAATCCCACCCACTAGCTAAGTCTCCCAAAGTTGATTCTATCTCCTTTTCTTAAAAAAAACCCCTATATCTCAGAAACAAATTAAGATACAAGGTTACAGTTTTGCACTATGCAACATGTTTTTCTTTTTTCATCAATAACATCTATGAAATATATTTCAGTGCATTGTGTATGATTTATAAAACCGGAAGCCAAGGCATAAGAGGATCCAACTACAAATTTGACGTTCATGGACAGACTCAGGACAGGGTCCAATTGTGATCCAGCCACCCATATCCGAATCACTCTGGCTGTGGTCAGAGATACATGAAACATTTAAAGGGTGAATGCTGAAGTGTCCTGATATACAGCCATGGAAATAAATAAGAGACCACATCTTTTTTTTTTTGGCTATTGCTCTTGTATTTTGTGAGTGTGTCTGTGTAAAATGTGCATGTCACTATTGTTTTATACACTACTGACCACACTTGATTCAAAATACCAAAAAAAGAAATGTTTGGAGAAAATGTAAAAATAGAATATATAAATATTTTATTATACCTCGGAAATGTTAAACTACACAATTATTTTACAACTGCAACAATTAAAACAGTGATGTTAAGAGCAGAGTGTGTGCATGTGTGACACTGTTTCATCCATCAGAAACTGAATCAGGAGTGAAGCTGCTGGAATACAGCACATAGAAAAGCTGCTATACAAACACTACTGCACTCACAACACATATGGAGGCATTTCTCATTTTTTACACACACACACTGAAATAGTTCAGAAAAGAATAGCAACCTGTGCATTTTACACACACATTGCTGCAAACTGTACAAACAGTGAACAGGAAAAAAAGGGAAAAGTGGTCTCTTATTTTTTCCATGGCTGTATTTGAGGCAGCTGGTGGCCTAGTGGTTGGAGTGTTCCCCCTGTGATTGGAAGGTCATAGGTTTGAATCCCAGGACTGCCAGTGGCACCTCTGAGGTACTCTTGAGCAAGGTACCATCCCCACACACTGAACCCCGGGAGCTGTGTTCCTGGCTGTCCACTGCTCCATTTGGTGAATGGGTTAAATGCAGAGAAAGAATTTTGTGCTGTTCATACTGTGTGCTGTGCTGTGGTGTGTTCACGTATGACAAATGAACACTTTACATAGTAACAATAAAGGGGCCATCTTATCAATTGCACCATCACAGTAGACAGGAAACCAACTGCATAGCTTCTGCCCTCCCCTCAAGTGGCATTGACAATATATGCAGTCTAAACATTTGTAATAACTTGTATATGTACAAGTTTCACTAGAAGGAGCGGTCACCTGAATCGGATGCTAATAGCAGCTATGAACAGGGTGATCAGTATAGCGCATGAATTCAACCCCTAGTCTGTTTTGAGGGCAGGGTGTTACCCTCTATGCGATAGCAACCATTGCTGTATTTGTTATTATTAGGCCTGTCACGACCATGAAAATACAGTTGATTATTTAAAGTCTTATAAATAATTGCAAATAACAATTGAATTGTCCTGTTTTGTTCATTTTATGCAACTATTACAGTACAAACATAAAGCGGTCAAACAATTGGCTTGGTTGTCTTGATTATCTAGCTTTACTTTGTGGCTGACACTAAGTTGTAGGGGAGTAATGATTTACTTGTTCAGCAGTTTGGCCTGAGTGAAGCTCATTTCAAATTAAAAAATTTTCATTCTTTTGCAAAATTATTGCTAATGTACACAGCACCAAGTTTCATTCAGCAGCAGCCTCTTTCAGAAAAACAGCCAACTGCTCATTCTTGTGTGTTTCATGATCTGATTGTGTACACTTCGCATGTATCAGTCCAGGGGCGTCAGAAGCGTCAGAAGGGTTTGGTCGTGGGGCGGGGTCTGGGGTGGGGGCGGGCTTTGGGTGGGTGGTTGGATGGGTTGCTGCACGTGCAAAGTCTCGGTCCTTTGAGGGGGTGGTATGTGTATTCTCCTATCAATTAAGTAGAATGGATTCTTTCACGAAAGATTTAAGATTCAAAATTCAACAGCGCTGGGTGAACTAATATTTTATGTTAAATGTGGGGGGGGGTCCAAACGAATAATTCTGAAATGTGAGGGAGACACATCCCACTCTGATTGAATGGCGGCGACGCCCATGTATCAGTCAGTAGTTTGGTGTTACAAAACTAAGAGTATAGCTATCAATCATAATTTAAATTAACTGTATCTTACCCTGCTTTTCACAATGTTTCGCCATTGTTTTTATCATTCACATTTTACTCCATGTGTTGGAACACATTTAACCACTGGCGGAATACTGTGGCTCAAGCACATTTGACAACAGCTAGAATCTATGAAATGAAATAGGTGCATAGCATTGTTCGTACACAGTCTACACACTGAACACAGAGCAGTGTGCTCACTCAGTGAGACAAAATATTCTGCACTGTGCGTCATACCATACACTGTTGTGGAATTCAGTTTAGGCTGTACTAACACGAAATAACTTCACTGTTGCGTATATGCACAAACGTTTACAGTTACATTGAATTATGTGTTTTCTGTCAGGTTTATCTTCAGTGTGTGTTAGCATTAGCCACTTAGCTACAATTGTTTTTTTATAGAGTTAAGCTTCCATTTGTCACATGTGAACACACCACAGCAGTGTGAACAGTGTGAAATACTTCTCTAACCCATTCAACAGGTGAAGCAATGGGCAGCCACCGACGCAGCACCCAGGGAGCAGTGTGTGGAGACAGTACCTTGCTCAAGGGTACCTCAGTGGTGCCACTGGCAGTCCTGGAATTTGAACCCACAACCTTCCGATCACTAGGGCAACTTCCTAACCACAAGGCCACCAGCTTTATTTGATGTTGAAATCGAGCTTATTTCACATTAGATATACACTTCTCTAATACTCCATATTCTTGTGTGTGTGTGTGTGTGTGTGTGTGTAAAGCACTGGTGAACTCAGTGACAAATATTTCTTGAAAGTGATGGTCGATTAGAAACTTTTTCTGAAATGTGACTGACTCTCTTACCTCCTCTGCCTCTCTGAGTTGTTCCTCCAGTGCTTGCTGTAGTTCTTCGTGCTGTTGTCTTCTTCTCTCCTCCTCTTGCTGCAGTAGTATTTGCGCCTGTCTCTGCGCCTCCTTTAGGAGCTCCAGCTCTGCCATTTTTCTTTCTCGCTCCTCCTGCAGGCTTCGGAGGTGCTGGAGCTCCTGCTCCTTCGCCTCCCTCCTCCTCTCCCTATTCTCCCTCTGCTCCCGCCGCTTCTGCTTCAGATCTTTATGGAGAGAGGTCTTCCCCTCTGCATGCAGCCGGATCGCTGTCTGGATCGCTGTAGAGGAAAAATCAGTCCACGCTTTAATAATAATGAATAACGGTAAACTAATAATAATGATATCTGAGCAGCAAATCAACAGCGGAAGAAGGTGAACAGGAGGAGGAGGAGGAGAAGGAGGAAGAAGATGAAGAAGAAAAAGAGGAGGAACAAGTTGAAGAAGAGGCAGAAGAAGAGGCAGATGATGTGGAACAGGTAGAAAAAGAGAAAGGGGATGAGGAAGAATGGGAATAAGAAGAAGATGAGGAGGAATGGGAAGAAAAAGAAGAAGAAGGGGAAGAGGAGGAATGGTAAGAAGAAGAAGTGTGCGGAAGAGGAATGGTAAGAAGAAGAAGAAGAAGAAGAAGAGGAGGAGGAGGAGGAATGGTAAGAAGAGGAGGAAGAAGATTAGGAGTAAGAATGGGAAGAAGAAGATGAAGGGAAGGAGGAGGATTGGTAAGAAGAGGAAGAAGAAGATTAGGAGTAAGAATGGGAAGAAGAAGATGGAGGGAAGGAGGAGGAATGGTAAGAAGAAGAGGAGGGGGAAAAATGGTAAGACGAAGAATGAAGAAGAATACAACACTTAGTCTTAAAATACTGCCTTTCAGTTTCCACATTAGTGGCGACTACAGAAAGTAGAATGTTTTTTTTCTCTGGTTTCAGTTGGGTGGGAACAGTTTCAGCACTGTGCAGTAAAAGAGTAAACCATGCTGATGGAGAAGAGGTTCTGCCACATCCTCAGAAGTTGTACTATGCCACATCTTTCATAAAACTCATGACTAATATTCAGTTTAACAGACCACCACAAACTCTGTGCTTGTCACTAATAGAAACACAGATGGTCGGTTTCCCAGACAAGGATTAAGCCTAGTCCTGAATTATGTAGTGCTGTGAATAGAGATTTTCCATTGAAAAAGAAAGGGCAGTCCAAGACTAGACATAATCCCTGTCTGGGAAACCGACCCAGAATGTTTAGCTGTGAATTGGGGGTAACAGTTCTAATACGTTCACAGAAGAGCTAAATATATTTAATCAGTTCATTCATTCATTGATTTTTTGTAACTTTTTAATCCTTACTAGGGTCGCGGGTACCCTGAACCTAGCCCGGGGCCAACGGGTGTGAGGCAGGGACTCACCCTGGGCTGGGCGCCAGCTCACCACAGAGGGGAAATATTGTCCAAAAGTATTCAGACATCCCTTCTCATTGATTTCAGCTACTTTAGAAACCAGTTCAAGTTATTTTATCCTTATAAAATGTCTTTTAATTACACCTAAAACGTTTTAATTATGCCTAAAGTGAAATGTCCTAGAATTAGTTTTGAATCTGCCACATATGAATAGGCGAGCAGCATGTGAAATAAAACCAAAACAGGCAAAAAAGAATAAGGACAGGGCATGACCTGATGTCCACTCCTGTCTCTGTTTGGTGTCCGAGGCGCTGAGTTCAAAGGTTTTCGAGAGAGTTTTCAAGCAGAACATACACCTTTTGCCGTCTCTGTCTGGAAGAACCTGCAGAATACACAGAAGACTCATTCACTTATGGTGTATTTGGGTTATTTATTCCATGCTGATTTATTTCAGACCTAGCACGTCACGTTATAGCGTTCACAGAAACCTATTCAGTTCATGCAAACTTTCAAAGCTGTACTCCAAAAAGTTTTTTTAGTTTAGATTTTTAAATATTTGCCTTGTCAGGTTCTTAATACTGAGTTTAAAGGAATATTCCGACCTAAAACCAGCATTTACCAAAACTGGCTCTGCCATCCCAACTCACAAGGCAAACCCAGGCCAGACTGATTGATGATCAGCTATCTTACTCTGACCACACTGCATCTGTCTCTTGGTCATGTCATTTCGCTTTATACAACATCAGGAAATTCAGGCTATACCTGACTCGGTATGCCACCCAACTCCTGGTACAAGCCATGGTTACCTCTCGCCTTGATTACTGCAATGCCCTCCTAGTGGGTAGGTCGCATGTCACCCCACTGCTGATTGACCTACACTGGCTACCCACAGCTGGCCAGATTAAGTTCAAGTCACTAACTCTTGCCTACAAAGTGAGATCTGGGTCTTCACCCAGCTTCCTTAATCCCCTCATTCAGTCTAATGTTCCTACTCTATCCCTCCACTCCTCCAAGGAACATCGTCTGGCTCTGCCATCCCTACTCACACGGTAAACCCAGTCCAGACTCTTCTCTTCTGTGTTTCCCCACTGGTGGAATGAGCCACTGAGGACTACCAGAGTAGCAGAATCTCTCTTTATTTTCAAAAATCTCCTGAAGACTCATCTGTTCAGCGAGCATCTCCTCTCCTGGTGTTCTATCTAACTTCTTGCACTACTCTTACATCAAGGTTTTAGCCCTAAGAACTCTCCTCTGGTTCTTACACTGTCCTGAAACCTGAGTGTTTCCTCATATTGTAAGTTGCTTTGGATAAAAAAATCTGCCAAATGAGTGTAATGTTGTCATGCTAGGCAGCACCCTGTAGTACAACATTGCATTGCTCAGCCTTATTGGTTTGACAGAATTCACATTTTTATCTCTTTCTTGTGCTTTTGTTAATAAATGTTCTTTCGCTACAATATAAAGTGTACACTTCACAAACACAACCATTGGGAATCCCAATGGTGATAAAGAAATCATGGCTGCTATTCATGTAGAGGCTTATAAATATAAATGAGGAATTCTGCTCTCTAGCAGTAACAGTAGTTATTTCCCCTTGTATTTATCAGAAAGGAAACATTTCAAACAGCCTGCCCTTAAAAATACTTAAAGTCTTTTTTCCAGAAGGACCTAGTCTCTCGGTACCTCATGTTAAAGACTACTGTGGCACTGTTTAGGAAACATAAACAAACAGATGTAGCAATTGGTTATTTTTTCATTGTGGGTTGACTGCCCCTTTTACTGCCTACAGAACGACTGAACTGAGCTGAAATATTTATTGGGTATCAACACAACACTATGAATTTCACTTCAAATGATTTCACTTCAAATAAGTTTTATGTTCATAAACGGCCTCAACCTGTCCGTTTATTGGAGGGTATACTTTTTATGTTGGAGCAAGAAATCTTTCATCTTTGACATTTGTTCTTTTAGTTAATTTTGCTAAACCGCTGTTTTATATAATATTTTCACATTTCGGTTAAACCTGTGAAATATTCTGCATGCAATATTTGAAGCGACACCATCAAATTATTTATTTTTTCAAAAGGGACAATCCCCCCATCTCTTACTATAATAAAATTAAATGATGACTCTATCATTGTTTAATCACTTTTGAACATTATTAATTTGACTAACGAGCACAATATAAACAACCAGTAAAATAATCAGTTAAAAACATTGGATTTCCAAAATAACATTTATATAGAAGGACTGGATCAGAATAGTTCAGTTGCAGGGCAACAGCTGCGTTGTAGGAAAATCTGCATGTAAACACTTGCATGTAGGAAAATAAATGACGAAAACAAGCTGCACACCGTTTTGCTTTGAGATATTTCTGAAAATGTTGTTACCTTCTGAAATTTTAGGCTACCACAAATGAAAGCTTACAGTCTGATTTTAGATTTATTACGTTTCTCCCATTTTCCTAGAGGCTTCTTGATCTAGACTTTCAGTCTCCTCTTTGTCTTCCCCACCGTATTTTCGGTTTCACTATTTTATAAATGTTTATGTGTATTTAAAATGGCCATTTGGGTCAGTACTGCAAAATGCAGGCTGGGTGGTCAGTCTACCTTTATATTGCTCCAGGAAAATATTTATACCCAGTTAATGGTTATGTTTCAGCTCACTTCAGACACTCTGTGAGGACTTTAAATCCCTGTTTAAAATGTGTTGTAATTAAAAACTCTTTGAAGTACAGTTTTGAAACGTGGGATGATTGTATGAACTGTTGAACAGTTCCATAGAAATTCCTGATACACATCTTTAGTAAAAAAGTGAAACAAAAGCAAAACCCTTTTTGGTGCTATAGAGAACCATGTTTCAAAAGTTCCCTGAAGAACGACATATAACGATTTAACCATTTATGCATTCTTTTTATGTGATTCAATACATAACCACTGACTTTGCAGAAGAACCCTAGAAGAAGAAGGCCTCACGTGCACTGGCATGGAATGACCCATAAATAAAGTAAGGAGTCGCGCGTGACCCTTACAGTCATGCGTGAACACACCACAGCACAGCACACAGTGTGAACAGTGTGAAATTCTTTCTCTGTATTTAACCCAGTCACCATGTGAGGCAGTGGGCAGCCACCAGTGGGGTGCATGGGCAGCAGTGTGTGGGGACGGTACCCTGCTCAAGGGTACCTCAGTGGTGCCACTGGCAGTCCTGGGATTCAAACCCACAACCTTCTGATCACAGGGGCAACTCCCTAACCGCCAGGCCACCAGCTGCCCCTTTATACACCTACTTTATTACTGTACATGCTGTGTGTGTAAAACATAGCTGTGTGTAGAATCCAACACCTTTTTACAGCCACATTATTCTTATTTACAAACACACATACACACACACACACACACACACACACACACACACACACACACTTTACCTCCACACAACAGTTAGAGTCCAGCACGATGGTGCCCTTGCGGTCTTTGCGGTCTTCGCTGGTGTAGTAGTCCAGACAGTTCGGCTTGAGGGTGAACCAGCGCTCCATCCAGTTCCGCCTTAACTGACCCTTCTTCCACAGATAACCCTACGCACACATAGATAAGTGTCTGCTTTATTAGGAAATAGAATAGCTACAACAATTGGTCATTTACTAAGAGAAACATTCACTCTGGAGGCCTAGCCCCTCCACTGTGGATAAGGAACTTTATATTATTTGTGTGGTGGCCTGTTCTCAGCACAGCAATGACGCTGATAAGGTCATGGCATGATAGTGTCTGTGTGGTGCTGATACGAGTGTATGAGGTACAGCAGTGCTGCTGGGCTTTTTATAAACATAAGTGTCAATGCAGGGGTGAGAAAAGTCCACCATTCAAAAATATCCAGCTTCGTGGTCAAACACTGACCGCTGACGAAGGACTAAAGGATGACTGACACAAACTGTGCATCAACAGATGGGTTACACCCTCTAATAGTACAGCAAGTGTACAAAAGAGTGGTCAGGGAGAGTCACACACATCTACATGCCTGGTCAAAATGGTCCTGTGGTCAGAAACTGAGATGAACAATGATGCACAATAAATTGTGCAGGAACAGAAAGTATCCAGTCTGCATAGAGAAATAGTCATATAGTATATGTAAGAGGCTGAGGTTACAATGAGGTCACTGTGTGGAAGTACATAGGACCATTTACCATGGGTGCTATGTAAAACTGCTTCCGGCGCCCCTGCACAGGACACATAGGGTTTTCTGACAAAATGGCCAATGAGTGTTGCTGTAATGTAGATCAACTTAATTCAATATATATATAAAATGCGGTAGATAAAAAAATTGTGATTAGTGTTGCGCAGAGGGCAAAACCACTACACCACAGGCAGCAGAGGTAGGTTCCGTACCCTCATGGCCAAATACCCTATAGTGCCTGGGCAAGTCTTCTACTGCTTCATTTGGCTACATCCGCATCATGTAAATCATGCCTTAAAAATAAGGCTTATTTTTGGGACACACCTATTTTTCAGGGTTTGGGCTCTTAATGCTTCAGCATAACAAAGACATTTCGGACAACGCCATGCTTCCAACTTTGTGGACGCCGTTTGGGGAAGAACCTTTTGCATTCCAGCATGACTGTATCCCAGTGAACAAAGTAAGCTCTATAAAGACATGGCCGGATGAGTTCAGTGTGGAAAAACTTGACTGGCCCACACGGAACCCTGACCTCAACCCCATCCAGCACCTTTGAGATGAACTGGAATGGAGATAGTGAGTCAGGCCTTCTCGTCCAACATCATTGCCTGACCTCTACAGAATGAATGGACATGAATTCCCACAGAAAAATGTAATATCATTAAAGTCCCTGTTGGTGGAACGGTCATGTGCCCCAATACTTTTATATATATATATATAAACAAACTAAATATAAACATAAAATAATAAATGGCCAATATTAAAATAACTGTGTAATGAGGTACTAGCACAATAACTGATTCCAGTGTCCACAGTCATATATAAATAAATGTATGATGCAAAAAATATAATTTTATTGGTATCACCAAATCTGGAAAACAACTTTCTATCTCTCTGTCTCTCTCACTTTCACATATAGAAACATTTCAAATGAAAAGTTCACACACCTACCTCTTTCAAAACATCCCCCACTATTTCTCGGTACACCTCTTCTATGGCCATGCTTATGGTTTCCTTGGCAATTCCCCTGGTCAGCTTGCCCGTGTTCATCATCTCGAGGAAAGCCCACACAGTGAAACCATTTTGCTGAACAGAATCCTGGGAAGCAAAGTCTTCCAGCTCCACCCCGTTCAGCTCCACAGTCATGGCCATGCACAGCTTCTTCAGTAAATACTCAATCTGAGCAGAAAAAATGGATGTAAAACAAATTATAAACCAGAGAATAACACTATAACGACCCATATCATGTGATGCTTAGCAGGGAACCTATGGCCGCAACTACGATTCCAGTTACAGTCCCAGAAGTGTATGAAATCAAGTATATATGTTTAAAGAGCTGATGTGTATATGTGTACATATATATTCTTCTTTTTCTACTTTTTTCTGCTCCTGATTAGGGGACGCCACAGAGGATCAACCATCTCCATCTCCTTTTCTCATCTACATCTCTCACACCAATTGCCTGTATGTACTCCCTCACCACATCGATAAACCTCCTATTAGGCCTTCCTCTTCTCCTCTTCTATGTAGCTCCATCCTCAGCATCCTCCTCCCAACACACTCAGAGTCTCTCCTCAACATCCTCCTCCCAACACACTCAGTCTCTC
>JBBPCX010095478.1:0-17216 GCA_037974365.1 Hydrocynus forskahlii | reverse complement strand
TAATATATAGTGAGGTAGTGAGGCACAGAGGCAGGTAATATATAGTGAGGTAGTGAGGCACAGAGGCAGGTAATATATAGTGAGGTAGTGAGGCACAGAGGCAGGTAATATACAGTGAGGTAGTGAGGCACAGAGGCAGGTAATATACAGTGAGGTAGTGAGGCACAGAGGCAGGCAGGGTACAGTGAGGTAGTGAGGCACAGAGGCAGGTAATATATAGTGAGGTAGTGAGGCACAGAGATTATCCTAACATTTAACTCACTGACAGAAACATGTAACTTTAGTAAAACCCTGTGCAACATCAGGGCCATTTTGTCTGCATTCACATTACTAGGTTAAAGTGGCACAAATCTTTTTTTTTACCAGAATGTGACACAGATTTGGTGTTCTTCTTTCACCTTCTCCTTGGATCATGGACAGTTGAGCGTTTATCATGTTTTATTTTCTGTAGTTCATGACGCAGATGCAACAGTGATGTTATTGATTACAATGAGGTTATTGATTACAACGTGGGCATGCAAGTCTTTTCAGGTCACAAGGTGTGTTCACACTAAAGACAGACGTATTTCACTTCCAATATGAATGCAAACCATTCAGACAATAAGCTGATAATAAACTGAGAAACTGAAAAAAGTTTAGGACACAGATTCACAGTCTCTCTTGTTTTCAGATTTTCTCTCACACACTTAACATTTCCTAAATCTAACGTTTTTTGTTCATGTGTTTCTCTTTCAGAAATAAGTAGGGAATAGGGACAGAACTGGTCCCCAGTCTGGGTTAATTAGTCACTGTTGGCAGCTAGGGGCCGTTGGGGTGCAGTATAATACCCAGCACTGCATCCGGCCAGCAGTGAATCACACAGTACAGCAGATTTATCAATATGGATTTTTTAAAAGCATGTCACTGCTGTTTCAGAACACACACATGTACACACACACACACACACACACACATACACACATACGCACACACTCACACACACACACACACACACACACACACACACACGTGCACACACACACACACACACACACGTACACACACACTAAATATATACAGTAGATCCCTAACATTCGCGGCTGTTACGTTCCAAGAGCACCCATGAATAGTGAAAAAATGTGAATATGTGATAGGGTAAAAAAAATACCTAAAACTGGCTATTTCTATAGTGTAAACCCTAAATATACCCCCAAACATGCTCCCAAAACACTTAAATTTCATTTTAAACTGAGCTTAATACATTACCCTTAAAGAAAATGTAAAGGTAAACCCGTATCTGTACAGTGTACGCTGAACTGCTGTCTCCCGCAGAGCTAGAGTGTAAAATATCGATGTTACCCCTGTATAGACTGTACTGTAATTCATGCAAGAGCGTTTTCTTTGGTATAAGCAGGATAAATACAGTAAAACATTCATTTAATTTACAGTAATAAAAAAACAGGACTGTAAGAAGAACAAAACGAAAAACATGAGAACACTCAAAATGCATCGCAGGGCAGCAGCCAGTCAGCAGCAAGGAGAAATGAATAATGTTCTTGGATTGGCTATTTTCAACCCTCCCGCCTTTGAGTACAGCTGACTATGACGTCCAGGCCTCGTGCCAACGCCCTCGTGCCGGTTGTTTATGTTTGGGATGGCGCTGAGCAGCAAAGGCTCATTCCCTTCAGGTGTCTTGATTGCCTTGGTAACCGCCGCGCCCAAACATAAACAACCAGCACGAGGACGAGGGGGCGTGGCGGACAAGGCCCGGACGTCACAAAAGCAAAATAAAAATGCAGATGATATCTGCAGTTTCCGCGAATTTGCAGGGGTTTCGTTGACCAATTATTAGTTCGGTTCTACGAAAAAATCAGCAACAGACTGAATCTGCGACTGTCGAATTGCGAATAAGCGGGAGTTTACTGCATATAGTACTGTGCAAAAGTCTTAGCCACCTATGCAAACCGTTTAAAGACATTTTTCTCAGCGTGTGATAATGTGTCTTTCTGTTTGTTATTTATATTTACTATTATTTAGTTTTATTTAGTAATATTAATGTGGAAAAAAACCCTACTCATGCACTTTTTTTTTTATATTCGCAGGAATATATATGAACACACACACGTTTATCTCTCCCCTACCACTGAAGTAAGCTAATGGATGTGGAGAGTAGATGGCCTTCTTGCTATTGTGGGGTTGTAACTGCATTTGTGTTGGGGGATGTTGTCCCTAAAAAGCTGAAGATAGTAATGATCCAACTCCCCCTGCCCCCATTCTTCATACCTTGACTTCTCCCTCCTTCTCTCTGTTAGGCCACACACCACATCAATGCATTAGCAGTGGGATGGCGGAGTGAGGATCTGTGAGTTTACTGTGCTCTTTCAGGTATTCACCCCAACACGTAAACATTTATCTACACACTGCCAACACATAATTTCTCCATTTATCCTGTAATTAAAGATGAACATGTACAAAATACACAAACATGTAAGCAATATATAAATGCATATAAAAGGAAACAAGCATGTCCAAATAAACTTATGCTATTAGCCACTATTGTGCTATTAAAAGTTCACTGATAGCATGAGCATCAAGCTATTTACATATATCTTCCATTTGCATATATCAATCTTAAAGGCACATGAAAACAGCCAGAAAAATGGAAAAGGGTTACTTAAAAATGAATTACAACTGTATTTGGCACATAAACATCATATGCAGGCCTCAGGGAAAAATGTAAGCTATTGGCCCATTGAAAGATAGCAGAATAAAGTCATATGATGGATATTGAAACTGATTTCTTGGCCTGGAATGCTGTTATTATTTCATAAACATGCTATGAGGTGTTCAGTCAAATCCTATCCTACTGCCATGTAATAGCTAGCTGCTAGTAAGCTACCATTATATTAGACTCAAAGGGCAAAATACACAAATGTATCTCTGGCCTTTTTCAAAAGGACTGTAATAAGGACTGTAATACAGTATTTAAGTTAAGACCAAAATTCTGTCCTATTATTATTTGAAGTTCAAGTGAAATTTCCTGAATTTCGGGCCAAATTTCCAACTGAATTTCCAACAGAATTTGTCCCAAGTGAAAGCCCACTTGAAATGGCAAAGCCAAAATTAAGGCGCTGAATAATACCGATTCAATAATTAAAGTTGTTATTTTCTTAAATGATTTTTTTTTGCTGAATTTGAAAGGCTGAATGTTTCTATATTGAATCTTAAATGCTGTAATTACTATTGAAATAAATTTAACAATGAAATTCTCTACATAAACTTATGTTTTTATTCAACTGCAACAATTCAAATACTTTTGTCACTCAACTACTTCCATACATTCCTTACACCTTTACACCTCTAAGACCACCATGTCAGCCCTCCCTTACCCCTTGGAGGTTTAATGCTATTATTGTCATTTTATTAAATACAATGCAATACATAATTACCCAATACTTGAAATATAACTAACAGTTAAAAATAACGACAAAACGTGGATAAAACATACATAAGATTTTTTAATAACATTAACATCTTATCTTCAAATTCAAATCACCAAGTACCAAATCCAGTACAAACTGAAAGTCTTCTTGTCTGAATTTATGCTTGCTTCAATGAATTACAACAGAGAAATTATTCATATAAAATTACACTGGGCTTTTGTTATCACCTGGGATAAATAAAAGGCTTTTAACAGTCAATCAGTGCTCAAATTCACATCATCCTCTTGACATTCTATCAAAATCCTCTCAACCTTTTATCAGTCCGCAGTAGAGGTTCCCCTATTAACCAGAAGTGGACGCACTAATGGGCACCCAGACATGTCAGGAGCATGAAGAGTGGCCAGGTTTATCATAACAAATCACAACAAAAGGGAGTAAGTACATAATGGGCTTGACTGCCGAAATACACAGGTGGCAGCATAATGACTTTAGCACATGATAAAGAGGCTATATATGATGCTCCAAATGTATTATTGAAAGTAACAATTAGTAATCATGTATTACTAATGTATTTGATCAATATTTACTTTTTATTTTGAAACAAACAGAAAAAAGGCCTTATAAACATATTAAAAAGTTCTTAATCAAATGTACATGTAATTTACTGTTTACTTACACATTTAATTAAAACGAAACTGACTGTAAATGTACTGTTAAACAACAACTTCCCACTGAGGGTTAAAGACGTATGTGTGGAACTACAGGCAGCACAGTCAAGTAAACCCACAGGCCTTCAACACAGCAGCCAGTTTTCAGCCTTCAACTTGCTGCCATTCAGTCACGATAAAGAATCACAATGGAAATCAGGGCCGTTTCTCTCCACTGCCCAGTTCTCCTCCAACACACTTCTCAGATCCTTGCTCTTCTGACTGCTAGACTGAAGCTCATCTCAGTTCAAGGCATGTGACGTAACAGCTTTTAAGAGTCTGTTCACACATGGGCAGTGTTTATAATAATGGCTCCTGACATTTTAATCACACATTGGCTTACACAACACCATACCGCACTTGTATGATATAAGTTGTCCTTTATTGATCTTCTAAAAGAAATCTAGAACATCTGCTGCCCAACAATACCTGGACAGGGAGAATCCCAGTTGGTAGTTCACCCAAAACTTGTTAACATGGTTAACAGGGAATGCCGCTGACAGATTTTATTTCTTCCTACTTTTCAGCAATTTTGGAGCCTCCAACATGGAAACAGATGTGGAAACAATGTAGGAGATGAAGCAAAGCCTATCAACCAAATAAAACAAGTGTACATTGCATATATAATACTGTATTGTCCAGCTTCAAAATTCACCCTCCTCGCTGCTAGGGGAACTCTAGGTCATGATGTTAGTTTCATTGAGATCTTCCTGTGCATAGCACAACATAAGGGCTGGTTATTGTACTAAGTTATTGTAATACCCCCCCATCCAATAACTCTGGGATGAACTGGAACGGAGATTGTCAGCTCGTCCTTCTCGTGCCTGACCTCATCAATACTCTGCAGAATGAATGGGCACAAATGCAGAATGAATAATATGCCCAAACATCTCTCAACCTGCTGAAACGGCATCAAGGTCCTCATTATATGACCTAATATGAAGTATAAAAATGAAACAAATTTTACCATGTAGTGAATGGATATTTTTGTGCCAACCATTTTAGACAACAGTTTCACAGCTCTTTCGTGCCAGCTCATTACAAGCTGTTCCACCACCTTGTTCACATTGCTTGGACTGGAGTGACAATATAGCTCTGATCAGTCTTACTGGTGTGTATATATATCGCTGTATACACGCACACACATAGTGATGTGCAAAAGTCTTGAGCCACCCCTCATTCCTTCATATTTTGCTTCCAAAGAGCCAGACCTTTTTATATTTTTAATGTAGTCTTGAGGAACAGTTCTCCAGGCTTCCTAAAGGACTTTCAAAGACTTTCATTTTCAGTTCACTCCCTGAACCTGATGAGTTTCAGAGGAATGTTTTTTGGTTTGTTAAGCCACCCAGTGACCTACGAATGAATCATTCAAGGATTACAAAACAAATCTAACTTAAGGCCTGAACCAGTGAGGAAACAGGTGCAGATGGTTCCAGATGATCAGGCCTGTGATTAGTATAGAGGTGGTGCTGAATGTTCAGTGGTTGGAAAACCTAGTGACCTAGGCTCCTAGCAGTAACAAAATGTGGGATTTGTGCAAATGACAGTTGATAGTCTTTCGTTAATAAGTGTATTGCTTGTGGGTGAAGCATTCCTTTAATCTGTGTAAAATAAAAAAATGAAATGTCATCAAAAAGAATCCAGTATTATACAAGAGATTTAAACATAAAAAACGATGGCACATAAGAGGATACTGAGAACAGACACATCCACTGAAATTATAAGAGCTCATGTTCTCTGTGTTCTTTCCAAATAAAGAGATCTTTTGAACATCCTGCTTGGCTCGTGCGCTGTGTGGATTGGGCTACTCTCTCTAAGGAAGCCTACAGAGAAGATCCTGAGAGTTCTCATGTTTTCGAGTCTCAAAACACTTGCATTCTGTTTTACGCAACAAACAAAAAGAGAAAAATGCCCATCTCCATCACCAATCTCTTCTCATGTCTTGTCTTCCATCCCTCTCCCCTCTCCTTCACATCTGATAATGCAGCAGTATCGAAATGCCATTGCTCTGCACTTCCTAGCTGCTATCAAATATACATGAGTGAAGAACGGAGAGTGGGGAGAGAGAGAGAGAGAGAGAGAGAGAGATAAATGATAGATGAAGCGCTGATCAGAAGCAGGCTGAGCACTGTGCACACACAGAAGGTGTGATTCCCACCATGAAAAAGAAAACGGAGGAAGACGGGTAGGCGTCTTACACACTTGCTCCATCTGAATATCAGACTGAGACTAATGATAACTGCTATGTACTGAACACACACACAAGGCCTGCACAACACATCACGTGTTAACTGTTATCCAGGACTGCAATAAATGAGTACAGTACTCATTTATTGTCTTACGCAGATTTTTTTCTTAGAACCTAAATGATAATTGTATGCGGAAATCCCTACAATAACACAGAAACGGCAAATATTCTCCATTTTGTTTGCTTTTTTGTGGCAATATGGGTTTTTTTCTAAATTATTAAGAAAATATAATTTACTAATTTTGTAACATAAATAGTAATCCAACTACAAATTCAGCTACATTTCCAGTTATTGGCTGCTGCTCTCTGGTTCTCGTGTTTTCGTTTCGTTCTACTAAAAGCCCTAAGATGCACCCAAACACCCTGCGCCTTCTGGCAATGCACCTAAGCGCAAAAGAAAGTGTAAGACACTCCAGGAAATGCTCCTGGAAGGAAAAAGCAGATATCCTCCACATTTCTTTTGCTTTTTTCGTGGCAATATATAATTCTTCATGCATTTTATTGCTAAATTATTAAGAAAATATAATTTACTAATTTTGTGACATAAATATTAAAATAAATTCAGCTACATTTGCATATAAAATATATCTGTATAAATGTTTGTGTACTGTCCAGAGAACACAAAGAAAGCACGTTTTGGGATGGTTAAATACAGCTGTCCTCAGAGGCGTAGTGTTTCTCTTGTTTTACGTTTTGTTCTTCTCAAACGCTAGTATTTTTATTACTGTAAATTAAATTAAAAGAGACTGTTGAGCTCAGTCGCTGTCCAGTGTCTGCTTTAACCGGCAGGTCTCTACAATACAGTACTCCTCCTGAAGAACCCTGAATAAGACACGCCACTGATGAACAGTAAATTATTGATGTAAAAATTATTGGTGATTACCCCCACATTTTACTGAATTTTCATTACTAAAAATTACATTGAATTATTTCTGTATATACCCTGCCTATACCAAAGAAAACGACAGTGCATACCAAAGAAAACGCCTGTGCATGAATTACAGTCTATACAGGGGTAACATCGATATTTCACATTCTAGCACTGCAGCAGTTCAGTGTAAACTGTACAGTACGAATACGGGTGTACCTTTACATTTTCGTTAAGGGTAACGTATTAAACTGAGTTTAAAATGAAATGAAAGTGTTTTGGGAGTATTTTTGATGGCATATTTAGGGTGTACACTATAAAAATAGGCATTTTTAGGCTTTTTTTTTTAACCACAACACAACGATGTGTTTTTTTTCACCATGCGGGTGCTCTTGGAATGTAACCCCGGCGAGAAGCGGGGGGTTATTGTATACTGAGTCATCAGCCCAAACATAGCCTGTAAATATGAAGACCTGTAACAAAAAATGTTTATTAAATAAAACAGGAAATTATCAGCATCTTTTTGCCACAGTGAATTTTATTCTACATTTCAGAGACTGAGGCACCTACCCTGAGCCTGATCATTGTGTTAAGCAACAGTGAAAGATCAGTAATAACTAAAATAAGTGGTGTAATTACATACACAACAAAATATTAATGTATTATTTCTCTTTGGGCTGCAGGATCACTTTAGCAAACTAGGCCGATGGTATTTTTATTCCACTAGCAAATGCATTAACAGACTGATGCAAAGTACATCGGATCAATGTTTCAGTGCGCTGAACATTACACTAACGTTAAGTATGAAAAGATAATTCACTGGACAGCTAACTGGGCATTCAGAAATTAAATAAGACCAACAACCGAGTTTCAAAACAGAGAAGCACAGAAAAAAGCACTTTACCAGTGAATGGTTTATGCACACCGCAAGTTTTCCCCACTTATCCCAGATTTTTATTATTTTTAAGAATTAGGAAGTTGTTTGGGGAACAACTATAAGTATATATATATATATATATATATATATATACAAATAAATAAAACAGTGCATGTCTGACATCCTATTAACTGGTTATACGGTGATGCAGAGTCAAATACTAGACTGTCCTTTAAATGCACTTGTTAACTGTTTCATCCCATTGGCTGTCACTAAATAGCTTGTTAAATAGCAAACACTTGTCTGGTGATCCACAGTATAATTATAATTAGAATTATATGAGGTGGCTTTTTATAGGAGAGTTGTAATGAATAAAAAGATGACATTTTCTGGCTAATAAAGGTACTCAAATGGTGAACATACTGAAAATTTATTCGTTAGCAAAGAATATTGAGTGAATATTAAGTAACATGCAAATGTAGGAAATCTCAGTGTGTGGCAAAACATTTGACTGGCAGTGTAAATTCTACTTATTATTTATTGGCAATAATAAATAAATAAATACATAAATTGAAGTGGTCTGAGCCCTATAGTATCTGTAAAAAGTATCTTGAAATCATCTTGATTATTCCTCTTGTGAAACTGTGAAAACAGATGTATTCCTTTCTCTTGTCCTGTTCTGTGTTGTCTCTAACTGCCGCCTGTCTCAGAGCTCCAAATACTGCTGTGATGCTGTGGATAAGTGAACCAAAACGGCTGCCCATAAACACTATAATCACAACCTCAGTGGTCCCCAAATGCTGGTCTAATGTGGACACCCACACCATCAGCTATTTTGGCTCTAATCTTTAAGCGAACCGCAGGGGAAAGTGCCTGCGCTAAAGCAGGAATCTCCAAGCCGCTGATTTAATGAGTACTGATGTTAATTACAGTGAGGCTTGCTCATTTGTTTCTTGATAAGTGCTTACCCACACATCACGTGAGGGGGGAAACGAAACAAGAATACAGTCTGACTACAGAAACAAGATCAACTGACCTCTATGGGCAGGTTTAAAAAAAAAAAACAATGCCTAAAAGGCCCTGAAACACTCTAAATGTCATGGTATTTGGGTCCTACAATAGTGTGCTGCACTTCTGAAAAGTCAGAGTAATGGTAGGTTGTCTAATTGAGTTTCCACCTTATCCTCAAGCTAGATCAGTGCATGTCTCCTGCAATTGTTACCTGAAACAAGACTGTCTCACTAATGTAAGCTGTCAGTGTTTATCCGTCTGCAAGAGCGGACATGTTGCTTCAAAAGAGGAAACTGAGACATTTGGATGATTTTGTACAAAGTACAAGGTAATACTTTGCACGTCAGGGTGATCTCCATCAGATAAAGGGAGGGGGACACGGCATGATACTATGTACAATACTTTTTCAGAAATCTGAACACAAGAAACAGTAATGATAACGATTTAGCACACAGAACATAGTAAGACGGTAAGGTTCCCACACATGTGAAATCCTTGATTAGTACCTTATTTATTGTACCAGCATACATGAGATTATTGTGCTGTGCTGGTTGAACAGGCTTGGAGGGACAGCAAGTAGATATCATGCTCGTAAATAAGCTGCTCATGTCATGGAGTATGTTTTGGGACATCCTCAGACCACAGCATCACATTTCAGTTTCACATTTCGGGGAAAGCTGTCATTTCTCAACTCGGATACAACTGAACTCAATCAGGCCAAAAGGCCTCAGGCTAAGTAGGCACAGGCATCACTGCCTCAGGCGGTAAAGTTTGTGTGGCATTTGCAATTCTGTTCTTTCAAAGAAGATTTTTTACAGTTTTGCAGACTAATTAAAGATGATGGTGGCCTCTGTCTCTCTCTGGGAGGTTAGGATGGTCTTCCCTCTCCCAGTCACTCAACATGAGACAGATGACAGAATTAGAAGAACCAGAACTGGTGGTAAGTGTTCTCCTCCAAGTGCGTTTCACTGTCCAATAATGTTGTATAGTGTAGTATTATAATTGCATTGTAGCAAGTTGCTGGATTTTACACCTCTTTTGACAATTGTTTGGCAGTTCTCTTCATGTTCCTTCTAAAATGTGTTTGCAAACATTATATGTACAATACTGTGCAAACATCTTAGGCTGTTTTACATATTTTATACTGTTCTTGTCTCTGTCCGTCTATGCAGCCATAGCCATTTTCTCCAGGATCAATAAAGTTTTCTGATTGTGATTCTGCATTAAATTAACAAACAATAGATGGTTTTTCAAACTGGCAGTAAATTAGTTTTTGGCATATGTAGTGTCTGAAGAAAAGGTCCTGATGTATGATCAGCTTATCTATACCTCCTGAAGATCCTGTAAATACCAAAATTGATTTAAAAATTATTTCTATTTTGAAATATTGTGCCTGGTCCACACTTGAGAATGATGTCGAATAACACTGACCTTTTCATCCGTTTAAATTTAAACACTAAGATGGTTTTCATCTAGGAGCATCAAAATGGTGAGGGTTCCTGGCTAATATGACTTATCTGTGACGAGGCCAGGCTGTGAAAGCTACAAAGGGAAAATAATCCCCATAATAACCTAATTCAGTGGCAGAGGGCCTGCTGTGGATGCACTAATCCCACTGTGCCAAATCAGCATCTCTGCATCAAAGAGCTTAGGCTAGCATAAGGCTAGCACAGCAGCATATAAGCACGTGGGGTCACTGTCACAGGTGGCAGGGTGTGAAGTAGGCCGATTATGGGATGGAAGTGGGGAGTAAATATTTTGATTTGTTGTTTTATGTGAGCAAATGAGCTGAGAGAGCAGCAACAACTGAATTAGCACAGAGCTAAATTAAACCAAACTGATCTAAATCAAAGAGAGCTGTCCATTCAGATCTATGGCATGGAATAAGATTACTCACTAAAGAAATATGAATAAAGTCCATCCTTTTCACCCGACCTTCTGAAAAAATGCTATGATCCATGATTTGTCAAGGATTATTATCTTTACATCTATTATGGCTCTGCAAAGGACTTTTATTTAAGTAATGGTTCTATAGAGCACCAAAAAGGGTTCCACTATTAGTCACAAAATCAGTTCAAATGCTGTATAGAAGCCAATTTGTTCATATAATCATATTTGGATATATATTTATATAATTTAATGCATATATTATTATATCATATTATAGTATATTATACAGTAAACACCCACTTGCACACGGATCAGTAGTAGCGGTTTCAGTCCAACGCGGATTTTTTCTGAGAACCAAACAGATAATTATTCGCTGAAACCCCCACACTAACGCAGAAACTGCTGATCTCCGCATTGTTTTTGCTTTTGTGAAGTCCCGGCCTCGTCTGCCCCGCCCCCTCGTCCTCGTGCTGCAGTGCTAAGCACTGCTCCCAAACATAAACAACCAACAAAAGGACGAGGGGGCATGGCAGACGAGGGGGCGTGGCAGACGAGGCCCAGACGTCACAGCTTTTTTCATGGCAATAAATATGTTTTCATACATTTAAGTGCTACATTATTAAGAAAAATATAATTTACTAATTTTGTAACATAAGTATCAACATAAATTCAGCCACATTTCCACATAAAAAATAACTATGCATTTTTTGGTACTGAAACACAAAGAAAGTGCATCTTGGGATGCTGAAATACCGCCGTACTTAGAGGCAGGAGGTTTGCAAGTAGCCAATCTGAGAATGCTATTTATTTCTCCTTGCTGCTGATTAGTTGCTACACTTTGCCACAGCTGCAGTCCAGAATTTCCCCCGTGGAGTGTCTCAAGTGTTCTCGTGTTTTTTGTAGTGTTCTTCTTTTTATTACACTAAATTAAATTAATTTATTACTGTATTTACCTGTTTATACCAAAGAAAACGACAGCGCATACCAAAGAAAATGCCCATCCATGAATTACAGTACTGTCTATACAGGGGTAACGTCAGTATTTACATTCTAAGACTGCAGTTCAGTGTACAGTACTGTACAAATGTACAGTACAAATACAGGTTTACCTTTATAATTTTATTTAAGGGTAATGTATTAAGCTGAGTTTAAAATGAAATTAAAGTATTTTGGGAGCATATTTGGGGACATATTTAGGGTTTGCACTATAAAAATAGGCATTTTCAGGCATTTTTTTTTACCACATCACAACAATGTGTTTTTTCACTATATGCGGGTGCTCTTGGAACGTAACCCCTGCAAAAAGCGGGGTTTTACTGTATTATATATTCATAGATAATCAGGTGTGTGCGTGTGTGTGTGCATGTGTGTGTAAGTGCAGTGCGAAGGCCAGACAATTCGAAGTATATTGTTGCTGGTGGAACAAAATTTCCTGGACTTTTCAGGAGAAGAAAAAAAAATCTTTATCTTTCAATAAGGTCATGTAAAGACATTTCATTTTATTTACGTTACTGCGTTTTATTTGATTGTCATTAAATTTTGACCAACTGTACTTTTTACTTTATGAGATGTGTGCATCATTACCACAAACATAAAATAATATATTGTAAATTCAGTGCATCATTTTTTTCATGCATTTTCTGTTCAACCATCGACATGATTCCTCCTAATTAAGCTCCAAATTGACAGTTATTCAAACTCTCATCTACACCTGAGCTCCTCACAGGGGAGCGGACCGCCATTAACTCACTCACTCCCTAATTACTCCTGTGTCAAAACGGTGACCAACAAGGTGTTTCTTCCTCACACTCACGAATGAAACCGTCAGTTCTCATGCAGTCATTTTCCAGAAAATCGACATTTGATACCACAGTGACTTGAATGGTGCTTGAAATACCACCTTAAAAAGAAGTTCTCATCATAGACTTAATTTCACTGAACAGATACAATGCAGTAAGTATTAATAGTTGTGGACTTTTTCATGTTTCACAGTGAACTGAGTGAATTATGCCATGACTGGATTTCAGCAAGGACCACCATCTTTGATCTGTTCAGCCACTGATCACCCAGGTGTTACCTCTGAACTGGTTTTAATGCAGGGTCATAATGTTGGTGAATTCACATGAAAATCAGCTTAAAAATGTACTCTTTGGTCTTCTGTTCTCTGTCTCACTCTTTTGCATTTCATCTCTCTCCATCTTTTTCTCCTCCTGGTTTGTGATATCTCTCTCTCCCTCTTTTTTCCTGTTGAGGGTTAATGTACCACTTACAACAGATGGCCCAGAGCCTCAGGTGACGAGAGGCTGGACTTAGGCACGCAAGCACACACACTCTCATACACACACTCACAAACACACACCCTCAAACACACACTCACACACACTCACACTCTCATACACACACTCACAAACACACACCCTCAAACACACACTCACACACACTCACACTCTCATACACACACTCACAAACACACACCCTCAAACACACACTCACACACACAATCACACTCACATACGCACGCACACACACACATAGCCTCATACACAGAAAATGCAGAGAGAGGTATTATACACTTAGGGATAGTGTGAAAACACATACACACACCTGCCCTGCCCACAAAATAGGCATACACACGTTACATCCTTTGTGACAACCAGTCAAGATCGAAGGCATGACAAAATCAACGTATCTCTCTCTATGTAGAGCTTGTCTAACATTGAACCTAACAACAGTTTCTATGATTAAACACATTTGAAGGCAGAGCATGGATAGACTGTGGACTGTGCACTAAAGGAAACTCCGCCACCTCTGCTCAGCCTTATGATTGCAAAACAGTGATTTAAGGGGCCCATGTCATGAAAAAGTACTTTTTAGTAAAGAACAGTGTAGTGATCTCACAAATCCACCTAATTTATCCATATTCTCTCATTCATAGGTGCTGTTTAGTCCCACCCACTCATAAGTTTTAAGAAGTGTTTCAGGCAGCTCTGCTTTTTAAATGAGATACACAACAGGGCAGCCAATCTAAACAAAGGTCATTCATGCATATTGGTCTTATACAGTAACAAAAACAGCTTGCTTAATTCTAAACAATAAATTAAACCATAGTATAAATTAAACCTTATTGGTACATAAAATCACTCTGACCACACAAATTTCAGAGAAAAAAACACACCCACACATACACCCACACCCACACACACACACACGCATCCAAAACACATATTAGCCCCTTAAGATCCCAGGCACTTTAAATCCAAAGGCTTATAATTCAGCATCCCTCAAGAAATAACATAAATGGGAAAAAGAAAAAAATGCAATAGTAAGTTATATGAGCCAGGAACTGTAGTAGACATTCAAAGGTTTTAAACACATCAGTCACCTCTTATCACACATGTTCGCATGGATTTACAGTCCAGAAAATAAAGATATTTGTGTTTTGTGACACCTGTTCACTGATCTACAGTCATAGCTATTAGTCTGATTATGTTAAAGGGCCTTAGCCTTTCAGCTGCTTAATTAAATTAACTCTGGTTTATCAAGGTTTGCTTTCAAGATTGAAAACAACCACCTAAATCACATTCTTTCACCTGCTCTCACTCTGTCTCTCTTGCAACCTTGCTTTATGTGTCCACCTCCAATTAATACAAAAAGAAGAACACGTTTCATGAATGTTAAGAAGCTTGTCATGTCTCCATCAAACAAAGATTCTCAAATGGGACCAAAATCAGAGGCAGGGAGTCCGCACAGGGATCGGGGCATACTGGTGTGTCTCAGTATGGGGTATCATTTCTATTGAGGCTCAGACTATGCCTATGAGGCAAAGGCCTGAACAAAAGAGGTGGAAAAGGGATACCACTTTAATTAGCCTATACACAGGAGAGTAGTACAGTGAGAATGTCTGGTAATGGCATATACTGTCTGGAACACAAAAGCATCTGAAAGCAATAGGTTAACGAAAAAAATCAAAATTACACATTTCCCTCTTACACCAAATGCACCCAAAACGCCAAGACATGTTTGGTGTTTGAAATTTGATTCTTGTACTGAAGCTAACAGGGCTAATCTAACAAACCAGTAATGAAGGTTTACGACCATTAGCATTGAACTGTATGCTTAAATTGTCCCATCCTCACCTCAAACTAAAATAAACTCACCTCTAATAGACCTGCTTATGCGGGTTTTGACAATGCATAACACAGTGCCATCCAAAAACTAGACAAAATTCTGGTTGAAGAAGACTACTATGGACACACACACACACACACACACCGGTACTACCTTTGTAAATGTCAGTATTCAGATACTGAACATTTTTGCCTGTATTTGCAAATACCTTATATCAAGTGTATTACACTTTGCTTTCACAAAACATGACAGTCTCAATATTCAAGATTCACTTACACACGTGTGGTGACTCATGTAGTGAAACGTGCCCCTGAAATGTCCATGAGACTATATACGTCAAATTAAAGACTTATAACAAACAATTACTATACAATTAAAGGCTATAACTAAGTAATAAAAATATATCAAAAACATATATTACGATAAAGATAACAAGTGTAATATGAGCGCCTTTCCATGGATACATTACCAAGGAGTTGTTTGAGAAGACAGAAAGAGTGTAACTAGGCTAACTAAGCTAGGCTAACTTATATTAGATACAACCAAAAAACTGTACCACATACCTTCTGTTGCAAGTTCTTTGTTAGCACTAGACTCATTAGCTCAACTGATGGAGCAGCGTCTGTTACTCAAGTGACAATTTCCCTTAGTTACTGATGAATAATAAGACATGCTGTCAAATGCACACTTCTAGGACTACCACTTAATGATATATTTTGTTCCTTGTGGATATTCATTCATTAGCTGTTATGTATACTTGGATATCAAAGGTAGTTAAGCGGCACTTCCCTTGTGGCAACTACTGTTTACACCTTTTTAAAACAGTTTAAAATTACCGTATGTCAAACAGCTGAATCTATTTGAGATTACTCAGTGCAAAACAAAAAGACACCTGACAGTCATTGGCTGATTTTGGCCACAAAAAATATTAATTATTCTTTAAAGAATAATTTCACATTGTCATATCTAGACCTTGTCCATGTACTACTCCCCGGTGTATAAATTAGAGTCCTTTACCATGAATATATTCTTTTATTCATCAGGTTAAAGCGAGATCAGATCTACATAAAAGACAGAAGCACACATACACACATGACAGTGTCACGGACGTCCACAGAGCCCTCAGCTCTGATCAGGAGATCTCAGATGGGAGGATGCTAACTAGGTCAGGACAGCCAGCACTGGCTAGTCACACACAAACACACACACACAAAATCACACCAGTTCATGTACTATCTCTCTCTGCAGCTTCCTCCCTACTAACATGCCTTTAATGGGATCTCGTATTACTGTAATAAGAGCATTAAATGATGCATAAACACATAAATGTGTTACACGTGTGTTTGTGTGTGTGTGTGTGTGTGTGTGTGTGTGTGTGTCCATGTAGGTCTAACATCAGCTGGTCATTGGAACACACATGGGCCCTGAATCATATCCAGCCTCCACTCTGGGCTCGGTTCCCCCAGCTTGGTCTAATGAGATTAATACTATCGTACAGGATTAATTTACAAGGCGTGGCCTAAATGTGTCTCAATGTTAATGTGTATATATATATTAATCCTGCGCAACGATTAACATTTTAAATCGCGATTAATCGCATTGTTATACACAAAATTAAATAATGAATTCAGTACTGTACTGTACTGTATTGTGCACTTATATTTTTAAAGTACTGCTATATGAACAAAAGTGCAATAACATTTGGTTTGCAAACACTTTTAAAATAATAAGGAGCTTTTTAACAGCATTGTTCCCTTTAACACAGTTACACAGTTACAGTTCAAATATTTCTGTAAATCTTAACTTAAACATTAATGTAACCAAATCAAATATAAAACCAAAACTATTTGCCACTGCAGGGCATTCACGTTTTATCTAGTTTGGTACAGAACAACCAGAGTCCAGAGCATGGGGAGCAGAACCATAATAGCAGCTGCAAAGGAGGACCAACTCCATATGAAAGTCTCTGTATCTGAATGCAGAAAGTCTCTGTATCTGAATGCAGTATCAAGTCCCTGTTGGTGTGATGGTCAGAAGCCCCATTTAATATGGACAAAAGTAATGT